>LGRX02027675.1:0-13915 GCA_001247695.2 Cymbomonas tetramitiformis | reverse complement strand
ACTACGCGCTCGAAGGAGAATCCCTGATCCGCATCCTGCCCAACGGGGCAAGGCGACCTGTGCCACCAGTGGACCAGCGAGACCGCATTGTGAAGCAAATGCACGAGCGGTGTGGGCACTTCGGGCGCCGCCGCACCGCAGCCATGGTGAGAGACGCATTCTACTGGCCCAAGCTGTACGACACCTGCTCCGACGTCGTCAGCAAGTGCGACGCTTGCGCCCGCTACCGCACCACCTTCGACAAGCACGCCCCTCACCTAAACCCCCTGGAAGTCAAGGGCATGTACTACCGCTTCTCCACCGATCTGGCCAAAATGCCCCGCAAAGCCAAGAACAACTATCAGTACGTCATGGTGGTCGTGGAGCACTTCACCAAGTATGTCTGCCTCATCCCACTGCACACCAAGGAACCGGTGGAGACCGCTCAGGCATTTGCCCTCCACGTCATAGCCAGGTTCGGGTGCCCGGCAGAGGTGGTGACCGACAACGGCGGCGAGTGGGAAAAGGAATTTGCCCAGCTGCTCAAGGATAATCTGATCGACCACCGCACTACTTCGCAGTCCCATCCCCAGAGCAACGGCCTCAGCGAGCGCATCATCCAGATGACCAAAGCCGCCCTCACCAAGGCGTGCAAACAGGCTGGATCCATCGACCGGTGGGATTCGTTCCTCCCTTGGATTATGCTGGGATATAACGCCACGCCGCAGGAGTCCACACGCCTCGCACCATATGAGCTCGTATACGCCCAACGCCCAACGCTACCCCCGGCCATCAAGGAGCGCCTCAGCCAACCTCTGGAGTCCTGCATGGACGCGGACGCCATGGCGGCCAGCTACCTCGAACGCGCCGAATATGTCAAAAGGGCCACCATCATGGCCGGCAGCAACATCGCCATAGCCCAGCACCGCCAGACCGAGCGATACGCACAAGTGCGCTCAGGAAAGTACCTGCCCAAGCAATTCAACTTCCGCGTGGGCGACTTCGTGTTCCTGAAGCGCAGTGTAAGTCACGGCCTGCAGCTCCACACGCGCGACCCTATACTGCAAATCAAAGAGCTGCCTGACGACGGCACTGCCGTGCTACAAGGCCGATGCGGCAGCACATGCAACGCGCACTGCTCGCAAATAGCCATCTGCCATTTGCCCGACGTCGACCCCACCATCACCTACAATCTGGACGACAACGAGGACGCGCGCTGCCAAGTGTGCAAAAAGGCTGACCGCCCCGCCAGCATCCTTCTCTGCGACGACTGCAACCAAGGCTATCACCTAGGGTGCTTGCAGCCCAAACTAACTCGAGTCCCCAACGAAGAGTTCTGGTACTGCCCCCGCTGCCTAGGCCTGCTGCCGGACGACGACCTCTCCCCACAATACCTCACTGCCTACGAAAACAGGGGCAAACAGCTAGATGGAAAGCGCGCATTGAAGGTTATCGACGGTAAGCCTTACGAGGGCACCATACGGTGGCTGGGAGCCGCAGAACGCCCCTACGCACTTAAATGCGAATACGACGACGGGGACTCCGAGACCTTCACCGACGCTGGCAGAACTGCAGCAGTACCTGCTGCCTGACAACGCAACGGCCCCGCAGAAGCAGGCAGTGGCCCAGCCCCAACTCGCCGCAGAGCACGCCCTACACACCGCATTGGCAGCCATCCCAAAAATCACACCCAGCTCAGCCATCCTGCCCACGCCCTTTGACAGCCTCCCCAGCACCTGGGACCTCGGCGACAGACAGAACATGCTGCGCGCCACGGCTACCCTCCTACCTGGTCATTGGGACCCCGCCCACATCACCAAGCTCACCCTGCACATACGCCAACAAGCCCAAGAATTAGTGGACTTCGCCGCTGCCAACCCCAACACGGTCAGACACCGTCACCCGATGACCAACGCGGAATGCCAGCACACCAGCGCCAAGCAATGGGGAACACAACTAGTGGTCACCACCCCCTCCGAAATCGAACAGTTGGCAACTCACGTCGCCTGGCATCCCGCCGACAAAGTGTGGGACTCCTATGCCGGCACGGGCGCCATCGAAGCAGCCCTGCGTCCCCGCGGCGTGCCCACGCACTCCTCAGACATCAACCCCGCCATGGCCACCAGCACCCCAGAGGACGCACTACAACCCGCCAACGTCAGGCGCATGGACAGCTACAACGTCGTGGTCACCAGCCCCGCCTTCAGAGTTTTAGACATCGCCCTGCCGTTACTGACTATGGGGAGAGAGCTGACATGCGCTCACGTGCCCCTGCACTACGTGTTCGACGCGCACACGGCCAGACGCAGCTGGCTGTGGGAACTAGCCGCTGCGCGACGTATGAGCATCTTGCTCTGCAAGCAGAAGGGCCCACTTGGCAGGCGCAACGTGTGGCTCATCATCGCCGACACCGCCACCACGCTGCAGCGTAGACTCAAGCCACAAGCCGCGTCGTGCTCCATGTCCTTCTAGCCCAACCCGCAACCTCACCACCGCCGAGACACAACCACCGCGACGCGCACCCTCACGCCTTGGCACTCACCCCAACATCAGCCCCACAGCCCCTGACAACCTCCCCGAGAAACCCCAACGCCCACGCTTTCATCTGCCCCAACGCAACATTCCCCTAAAAAAAAAATAAAATAAAAAAATCCCCAGCCCAAGCCCGCAGCCCGAGTGCCACACCCCAACACCAGCCACGACGACAACAACACGCCCACAGCCACAACCACCCAGCCACTACGCTTCGAGGTCAGCGCACCTCGGCCGCAGCCGCTCAGCCAGCTCCACACAACCAACCGCAGCAAGCCTAACCTACGCTCCACCACCTCAGCGTCCAGCAGAAGGCTCCCAGCCCAGTACGCCCTCAGCTGGGGGGGGGATATATACAAAAAAAATTTCCAACGCCGTCAACGACGACAACAACACGCCCACAGCCACAACCGCCCTGCCGCTGAACTTCGAGATCAGCGCGCCCCCAGCCGCAGCCGCACCCCCAACTCCACACGACCAGCCACAACCAACCCACCCCACACTCCGCCACACCAGCTCCCCACCCCGACGAACACATCGCACTCTCCCCGTCCCAACCAGCAGAAGGCTCCCTGCCCAGTACGCCCTCAGCTGGGGGGGGGATATATACAAAATTTTTCCCCCGTAACAGCCCACGCGCCCTAACTCCACCAACCCTCACACCTGGAACCTCAGCAGCCTGGCCACCCTGACACCCGCCACGCGCGCCCTTCTCCACCAACCCTCACACCTGGAACCTCAACAGCCTGGCCACCCTGACACCCGCCACGACACGGCGCTGTTCATAATCGCGACAGCTGTCACAACTATAGACACGCCCAACCCTGGGGCCGGGGGGGGCCCCCTCGCAGCCCCGACAAAGGCCTTCCCTCCCCTTTGCGCTCTCAGCTTCGCCACTTCCCTGCCACCTCTCAGACAGTCATTCCCACGCCCACGCTCAGTTGTCACCATTTTCCCCCACTCCGCAACATCGCTTTTCCCCAATTTCACGCTCAGATACCACAATTTATAACCAGCCACACTACCACCCCAATTTCACGCTCAGATAACACCAGCAATCCACGTCAGCCCGATGTAAATCTTGCTTCAGCAAACCACCAGGAAAGCAGATGCCAGCACCTACGTCCAAGGGCGAGCCTTCCTGACTGCCACCCTTACAGGAGTAAACCTCACAGTCACATCCCCTTTCGCGAGTCGAAACTCCGTGAAACCCGCGATCAGTACGGCGCCCCCCAGACTACCCCTTCCTCATAATCAGTTATTTGCATGATGACGCTTGTCACGCATCTCAGTTATACCCAAAACACGCCAACGCGGTACAGTACGACGCGTCACGACAACAGCACCATCGCACAGCAGCCACGGGCGCCACCCATGGCGTATCAGCCGTTACATCTACCCAAAACACCCCAGTCAGTTATTCAGCAGCACGACAGCCACGTCACCACGTACGACACCAACGCCAAACTCGAACTACATTCGCCCTGACCCATTTCCTGTTCTACAAAATGCTTTCTCTCTGAACTGCCCCTGCTCGCACAACCGGGGCAACAGTCCGCCGGGCGTGGCTCGACGTTCGCCGGGCCTGGCTGAGCCCATCTACGGCCTCGTGAAGATCAAGGAACATCACAGGCACCACAGCGCCTCATCCACGCCACGTGGACGAAATCTCCTGCTCGCCGCACCGGATCACCGCCGGCACCTGCAACACCGACGGGTACAAACGCGAAGCACTGCACCGCACCCCAAGCACAGACGTTCACGGCAACTCGACATGGACGCACCACATGTGACACCACGTCACAACAGCAGCCATCATCAGAATGTAGTATCTCAAGAGTCACCAACGGGATGTAGCATTTGGCGACAGTTCAAATGAGGAAGCAGATCGCTGATTGGAGAAGGCGAAACATCGCGAACCGAGAAGACACAAAACGCCTAGCTGCAGCTGTAGGAAAGGAGCTTTTAAGGAGAATAGAGACGATTTCAAAACATTCTGCAGATAACACTGAACCTTTCAAAATCATCTTGGCCTTGCGTAAATTTGTATCGAATATATATATTTCCTCGCTGAATTTACAGCGACTCTGCAAATTCCCACGCACTAAGCGCCTGTTTGAATCAGTCAGGGACAGTTCGTCTGATACGCGCTCCTCACGTAGCGCATAGCCTGAATTCAGTGCCCCCAAACCCGCAACCCCGCTCGCGCGACCACACCGGTTAGGCGTAGATCCACACCCGCATAACGGAAGGCGAATCCGCAGCGCTTAAGGCCACAGCTCCGCGCAGTTGAGGTAAGCCCGAGACCCCGTGCGCTAAGTGAACGCTTTTCGTGTTTTCTTGCAAGGAACGGACAGTCGTGCAGGGACCCGATATGCACCTAAGGAGTCTGGAGCACCTCTGAATTCACCGCACGACAATAAACAGGCGCGCCAAAAGTGTACCCTGAATTCATGCTTGTGTGCGTGCGTTTGCGGTATGTGTGCGTGCCGCAGCTCAGCTTTAGCTTCACTCACTAACGCCGCTGCTGCTGCCTTCTACGTGTTCGTACGAAGACGTCGTCTTCGTCGTTTACGACTACTTTTCTTTACCAAGTTCCTTAGGGAATTCTCAGGTGAGGCGCGATAGTTCGCACTCCCGTGAATTCCCACCCTAGGAGTGTTGAGAAGGTGCACGGCGACGCCGAGACGGCCAGCGGCTTTCCGTTTCAAAAACTCGAATTCAGCACAAACTTGGAAATTCAGCACGCTCGGCTAAGCTCGGCCGCTTCAGACGACGTCACCGCTCAACACTCCTGACGACTTTTCAAACTCCTGAGAGTCAACGGCTCCTCTGCTCGGACCCCGCTGCGACCGTTTTCAAGTGTGCATTCACGCGCGCTCCGGCTGTATGAACGCAGAGTGGATTCACCACACTCCTTCGCTGCTTGGACACCATGAATTCCGAAACTTTACCCGACTGTGTTCTTTCGCTGTTGTGGCCTGAGCCAACCCCGTGAATTCAGCGCCGACTGCCGCCACCTTCTTTGGGCATCCCCACTCGGGCTGGGCGGCCCAACGCGGGGGCTTAATTCAACCTTTTCAGCCAGCCCGAGCGAGTTGTGAATTTGGTATCTGCTGACTGCTGGACGTTGGTATCCCTTCTGGAGTCGGGCCCAGCAGCCCGTTTGGCCGTCGTTGCGTGGTTCTCGAGCTGGAGTTGCCCCTTTTCGCCTTCCCCTTCAGGACTCCACTCTGACCCGGCACCTTTTCGTCAGGTTGCCTGTCAAGACCTTTGGGAATGCTCACCAGTCCCGTGCACTTTTGACACTCCCAGAAGGGGGCCTTTTTCACAATTTTGCCCTGTTTCCTGAACCTTTCACTTTCCATTGTCCCTGAAATAACCCGGCGCATGGTGCCTGGAACACACCGCTGCCGTCCTGATCGCCGCAACAGCAGGGGCGGCCGCTTTGACAACACAGGGAATGGCATCGTGGGCCGTGGGGGTGCTGGTGACCCAGTGGTTCGGGTCGGCCACAGTACACTACGTGTCAGTCAGCATTCTGCTCCTGGAGGCGACATGGCGGGCGGTGCGGAGGTTCTCCCCGAGCCTCCCCCTGCTGTTATGACTCGTGGAGCGGTCCCTTAGCGCCCGGATGAGGTGGGCACTCATCCAGGCCTGGGGCCCAGTGCCCAGGTCCGCTGGAAGGCGCAACCGGCGGGCTCAGCAACAAGCCAAAGCAGTGCTGCAACTCCTGGCCCACACCTGGGTACAGCGAGTGTGCGTACGGCTTGGCTGCGCGCTAGCCATCTGGACTACCTTTACGACGGTCCAGACCAACAGCATAGGACACGTGCTCGTGGAGGTGGCGTGTCTGGTGGCGACAGAGGCATGGAGGAGCGTGCCCAACTGGTGCATTGCGGCTGCAGCGGCCGCCGGGGCGATACACGCGTGGACACAGTTCCGTCTGGCCAACACCAACGCCGTCATGCGGTTCATCATTCTCAATCCAAAGTGTGAGGACCCTCCCAGCCGCTTCAAACGCGCCAGCAAGCGGAATAAACGGCAAGGCCGAGGGGCGCCATCCTCCCACAATCTGCGGCGCAGAGCCGGCCTTAGGAGGGCGAGAAGCCGGCGCCACGCCCGCAGAGGCCGCAAGCGACGCAAAAAGCCGCGGCAGCACTTCCAGGCGCAGACATTCTCCACGCAGGCCGGCGAGGTGGACAGCGCCATGCCTCTCGGCCGAGAAGACGACGTCGAGGCGCTGCACGCCCGCGATGAGGAGCTGGACGTCGTCATGGGGCCTCAAGCAGGCTTCCAAGGCGAGGGCGCCTGGACCGACGAAGAATGGCAGGACCTACGCAGCCTCTTGCGTCGCGAGAAAAGCTTCATGGCCACCACCGCCACCGACCTGCCCGGATACACAGGACAGATAGGCAAATTTGACATCCCCTTCAAAGACGAGTCCGCCTCACACTACCAAAAGCCCCGACGATTCTCTCCAGCCGAGCGGAACCTGATCGATGAACACTTCAACAAGCTCCTGGCTGATGGCATCATCGAAAAAGCCCCAAAATACTGCGAAAACACCTGCAACGTCGTCGTGGCCATGAAGAAGGCCCTGGATGGCTCCTGGACGGACAAGCGCGTGGCGCTGGACCTGCGAGGGATCAATGAATTGTCACTCAGAGATCGCACGCCTCCACGGCTGCCCGAAGACCTGTTTCACGACATCGGTCGAGACCAGTACATGACCAAGCTGGACCTGCGCAGCGGATTTCACCAGATCGTCCTGACCGACGACGCGTCACTCAAGACATGCTTTTGGTGGGCGCGAGACGGCGCCGCTCCCGAGCAGTACGTCTACAAGCGCATGCCCTTCGGCAGCGCTAACAGCACCGCCATGTTTGGACGGGTGATCGAGCACGAGCTGCGCGGACTCAGCTGCGCCAAGGTATACTGCGACGACATCCTAGTGACCTCGCCTACCGCCCGCCAGCACCTGGCCGACCTGGAGGCAGTCATGCAGCGCCTAAGCAAAGTGGGACTGCGCGGTCACCCAGGCAAGTCGGTTTTCGCCGCCGGCGGGTGTGAGTTTTTGGGTTTCCTGCTGCGACCCGGCAGGCTGTCGCCTCACCAGGCGAAGGTGGCCGCCCTGCTCGAACTGCCCACGCCCAAAGACGTCCGAGGCGTCCGGGCCATATTGGGCTTCATGAATTTCTACCGAATCATGGCTGCGCGCATCGGCAAAGAAGACTACTCTACACTGGCATGGCCACTGAACTGCCTACTAAGAAAAGGCAACGAGAACGTCAAGGATCTTTGGGGCAAGGAGCACGACGACGCGCTGGCCCGGCTCAAGGAGCGGCTCACCGAGCCTGGCGTGGTCATACATGCCTATGACCCAAGCCGGCCACTGTACCTTATGACCGACTGGTCCGGGGTTGGCATCTCTGCCATATTGGGGCAGAAGGACGACGAGGATCGCGACGTCATCATCGCAGCCACCAGCCGCTCCCTCTCCCGGTCGGAAGTGCGCTACAGCAGCTTCTATGGGGAAGCCCTCGCGGCCGTGTACGGCGTGAGATCTTTCCGACACTACCTCCACGGCGTCAAGTTCACCTTGATCACCGACCACAAGCCGCTAACATGGCTGCGCTCCTCGCAATCCCTGACCGGCATGCACCTGCGATGGCAAGTTTCCCTGCAGGAGTTCGAGTACGACATCGTGCACAGGGCCGGGAGCAGCCACACCAACGCGGACGTACTGTCTCGATACCCGAGAGAGTCGTCCGTGGACCCCACCGGCGCCAGTCTGGACCCCACTGAGGAGGAAGCCGCACTACCGACAGCAGGTGCTTTCGCCTGCCTCTGCGCGCGACACCCGCGCATCCTAGAGGAGAGCACGCAGGACGTCGCCCCCATAGCATCGTGGCAATACGAGAGCCATGTGGGCGGGCTGCCAGACGACCCCTGCACAGGCCATGACCTGGTCAGCCACCACCTGGGGGAGCATTGGGCCATGCACATTGACGCCCAAGACCACGACGCCCGCGACGACAACGCGACGACGCTCTGGGAAGAGGCGTGCGGTTGGGTGGAGGCATACCTAAGCAACAGAAGGCACACCCCCATTACTCGGGTGCTGTGCGGCGAATGTACGGATGGGCACGCGACCAGCTTAAACACACGCCCCCTGCCCCAGCGGACCGTGTCCACCCTGCACGACAAAGGAGCCGTGGTCGTCGAGCTCTGCGCAGGCCTGTGTTCGGGTCTGGAGGCCTGGCTCATAGCAGGAGGCAAAGTCACCAAATACGTTTACTGCGACAATAACGTGAAAAGTCGGCAGGTCGCCAAACATCGGTTGGTGCAGCTGCACAACCGATTCCCGCAGCAACTCCCTCTGGAAGCCCTCCCCGACGCCTTCACCTCCGTGCCCCAAGATCTCAGACGAATTTCACGAAACGACCTCCTCTCCCTCACCAGCGAGGGTCCGTACATCTTCGCCGTAGTAGGCACAGAATGCCAGGACCTCTCTGCGGCTGGTTCCCTGCAAGGATTGAAAGGACGGCACTCGTCAGTGCTGTACGACGTGGTGCGCGTGCTGGGGCAGCTGCAACTCCTGGCGGGGCACGACAAGGTCGCATACATGATCGAGTGCGTGGCGGCACAGCACAACTTCAACAGCCGCGAGGTCCGCGACGTCATGCATCCCCTCATGTGCTCCATGATTGGCATGCCCATCACCATCGACGCAGCACGCATGGGGGCGCGTGCACACCGCTTGCGGAATTATTGGACGAACATGGCCGGGTACGTGGACGCGCAATCCGTGCTGGACACCGTGGAGCGGGACCCTTGCCGCCTCGTAAAGGACATCCTGGACCCCGGCCGCGTCGAGCAGGACGCCGCAGACGACACCGCCTCCGGCCACTACCCCTGCAACACGCGCGGAGAGCCCATGAGGGCGTGGCCCACCATGATGTCCTTCCCAGACTCCTACCAGTTCAGGGAGGGCAGAAAGGGCACCGTCTGGGACCACGCCACACAGCAGTGGGGGCCGCCCACGCCCGAGGAAAAGGAGCGCGCCATGGGGTTCCAGACCGGAGCCACACAGGCGCCCGGCGTCTCAGCGCGCGAGCGAGGCGAGATGCTGGGCAGAGCCTTCGACGTCCGATGCGTATCCCGCCTGCTGGCCGTGTGCTACCTACTCAACCGAGCAGAGGCTCCTCGGGTGCAAGTCGAATCCAGACACTCCATCGCAGAGTACGCCACGCCCAAGGTTTCCTCCCTTCACTGCAATGGGGAGGAGAGGCCACCCGAAGAACCCCCAGAAGCCGTCGTGACCCAATGGGCAGCAGCGCTCAGCACCATCAAGAGAATTGCACGATTGGAGGCATCCGAGCTGCGGCAGCTGTACGGGCCTGGCGCCACAGCCTCGCTTGTGCAAGCGGCACACCAGCCCCCACCAGAATGCTGCGGCCAGCGACCCCACGACAAGACCGGGCTAGGCGCCGCCCCAAGCGATGGCACCACCACAGCACACAACCCAACAAACCCCCTCAGCACCCCCATACAGTTCGTACCCGCCAGAAGCCCCGTGCCCTCACTCCACACCGACTCCCAGCACCAATCCCGCTCTCCGCGACCCAGCCTCCCCAGCGAAAAGGTGGCACGAACCCTCAGCGCGGCGGCAGAAGCCCGCGAACCGACAGAACCCTACGACGATGAAGCAATGCTGCGGTGGCTGAAAGGCGAACGCCCCGACAACCCCGACACCCTCGCAGCTGCCAGCAAACGAGCACAGCACTACGCGCTCGAAGGAGAATCCCTGATCCGCATCCTGCCCAACGGGGCAAGGCGACCTGTGCCACCAGTGGACCAGCGAGACCGCATTGTGAAGCAAATGCACGAACGGTGTGGGCACTTTGGGCGCCGCCGCACCGCAGCCATGGTGAGAGACGCATTCTACTGGCCCAAGCTGTACGACACCTGCTCCGACGTCGTCAGCAAGTGCGACGCTTGCGCCCGTTACCGCACCACCTTCGACAAGCACGCCCCTCACCTAAACCCCCTGGAAGTCAAGGGCATGTACTACCGCTTCTCCACCGATCTGGCCAAAATGCCCCGCAAAGCCAAGAACAACTATCAGTACGTTATGGTGGTCGTGGAGCACTTCACCAAGTATGTCTGCCTCATCCCGCTGCACACGAAGGAACCGGTGGAGACCGCTCAGGCGTTTGCCCTCCACGTCATAGCCAGGTTCGGGTGCCCGGCAGAGGTGGTGACCGACAACGGCGGCGAGTGGGAAAAGGAATTTGCCCAGCTGCTCAAGGATAATCTGATCGACCACCGCACTACTTCGCAGTCCCATCCCCAGAGCAACGGCCTCAGCGAGCGCATCGTCCAGATGACCAAAGCCGCCCTCACCAAGGCGTGCAAGCAGGCTGGATCCATCGACCGGTGGGATTCGTTCCTTCCTTGGATTATGCTGGGATATAACGCCACGCCGCAGGAGTCCACACGCCTCGCACCATACGAGCTCGTATACGCCCAGCGCCCAACGCTACCCCCGGCCATCAAGGAGCGCCTCAGCCAACCTCTGGAGTCCTGCATGGACGCGGACGCCATGGCGGCCAGCTACCTCGAACGCGCCGAGTATGTCAAAAGGGCCACCATCATGGCCGGCAGCAACATCGCCATAGCCCAGCACCGCCAGACCGAGCGGTACGCACAAGTGCGCTCAGGAAAGTACCTGCCCAAGCAATTCAACTTCCGCGTGGGCGACTTCGTGTTCCTGAAGCGCAGTGTAAGTCACGGCCTCCAGCTCCACACGCGCGACCCTATACTGCAAATCAAAGAGCTGCCGGACGACGGCACTGCCGTGCTACAAGGCCGATGCGGCAGCACATGCAACGCGCACTGCTCGCAAATAGCCATCTGCCATTTGCCCGACGTCGACCCCACCATCACCTACAATCTGGACGACAACGAGGACGCGCGCTGCCAAGTGTGCAAAAAGGCTGATCGCCCCGCCAGCATCCTTCTCTGCGACGACTGCAATCAAGGCTATCACCTGGGGTGCTTGCAGCCCAAACTAACTCGAGTCCCCAACGAAGAGTTCTGGTACTGCCCCCGCTGCCTAGGCCTGCTGCCGGACGACGACCTCTCCCCACAATACCTCACTGCCTACGAAAACAGGGGCAAACAGCTAGACGGAAAGCGCGCATTGAAGGTTATCGACGGTAAGCCTTACGAGGGCACCATTCGGTGGCTGGGAGCCGCAGAACGCCCCTACGCACTTAAATGCGAATACGACGACGGGGACTCCGAGACCTTCACGCTGGCAGAACTGCAGCAGTACCTGCTGCCTGACAACGCAACGGCCCCGCAGAAGCAGGCAGTGGCCCAGCCCCAGCTCGCCGCAGAGCACGCCCTACACACCGCATTGGCAGCCATCCCAAAAATCACACCCAGCTCAACCATCCTGCCCACGCCCTTTGACAGCCTTCCCAGCACCTGGGACCTCGGCGACAGACAGAACATGCTGCGCGCCACGGCTACCCTCCTACCTGGTCATTGGGACCCCGCCCACATCACCAAGCTCACCCAGCACGTACGCCAACAAGCCCAAGAATTAGTGGACTTCGCCGCTGCCAACCCCAACACGGTCACACACCGTCACCCGATGACCAACGCGGAATGCCAGCACACCAGCGCCAAGCAATGGGGAACACAACTAGTGGTCACCACCCCCTCCGAAATCGAACAGCTGGCAACTCACGTCGCCTGGCATCCCGCCGACAAAGTGTGGGACCCCTACGCCGGCACGGGCGCCATCGAAGCAGCCTTGCGTCCCCGCGGCGTGCCCACGCACTCCTCAGACATCAACCCCGCCATGGCCACCAGCACCCCAATGGACGCACTACAACCCGCCAACGTCAGGCGCATGGACAGCTACAACGTCGTGGTCACCAGCCCCGCCTTCAGAGTTTTAGACATCGCCCTGCCGTTACTGACTATGGGGAGGGAGCTGACATGCGCTCACGTGCCCCTGCACTACGTGTTCGACGCGCACACGGCCAGACGCAGCTGGCTGTGGGAACTAGCCGCTGCGCAACGTATGAGCATCTTGCTCTGCAAGCAGAAGGGCCCACTCGGCAGGCGCAACGTGTGGCTCATCATCGCAGACACCGCCACCACGCTGCAGCGTAGACTCAAGCCACAAGCCGCGTCGTGCTCCATGTCCTTCTAGCCCAACCCACGACCTCACCACCACCGAGACACAACCACCGCGACGCGCACCCTCACACCTAGGCACTCACCCCAACGCCAACCCCACAGCCCCTGACAACCTCCCCGAGAAGCCCCAACGCCCACGCTTTCATCCGCCCCAACGCAACGTTCCCCTAAAAAGAAAAAAAAAGAAAAAAGTTTTCCCCAGACCAAGCCCGCTGCCCTAATGCCACACCCCAACACCAGCCACAACGACAACAACACGCCCACTGCCACAACCACCCAGCCACTACGCTTCGAGGTCAGCGCACCTCGGCCGCAGCCGCTCAGCCAGCTCCACACAACCAACCGCAGCAAGCCTAACCTACGCTCCACCACCTCAGCGTCCAGCAGAAGGCTCCCAGCCCAGTACGCCCTCAGCTGGGGGGGGGATATATACAAAATTTTTTCCAACGCCGTCAACGACGACAACAACACGCCCACAGCCACGACCGCCCTGCCACTGAACTTCGAGATCAGCGCGCCCCCAGCCGCAGCCGCACCCCCAACTCCACACGACCAGCCACAACCAACCCACCCCACACTCCGCCACACCAGCTCCCCACCCCGACGAACACATCGCACTCTCCCCGTCCCAACCAGCAGAAGGCTCCCTGCCCAGTACGCCCTCAGCTGGGGGGGGGATATATACAAAATTTTTCCCCCGTAACAGCCCACGCGCCCTAACTCCACCAACCCTCACACCTGGAACCTCAGCAGCCTGGCCACCCTGACACCCGCCACGCGCGCCCTTCTCCACCAACCCTCACACCTGGAACCTCAACAGCCTGGCCACCCTGACACCCGCCACGACACGGCGCTGTTCATAATCGCGACAGCTGTCACAACTATAGACACGCCCAACCCTGGGGCCGGGGGGGGCCCCCTCGCAGCCCCGACAAAGGCCTTCCCTCCCCTTTGCGCTCTCAGCTTCGCCACTTCCCTGCCACCTCTCAGACAGTCATTCCCACGCCCACGCCCAGTTGTCACCATTTTCCCCCACTCCGCAACATCGCTTTTCCCCAATTTCACGCTCAGATACCACAATTTATACCAGCCACACCACCGCCCCAACTTCACGCTCAGATACCACCAGCATTTATAACCAGCCACACCACCGCCCCAATTTCACGCTCAGATACCACCAGCA
>LGRX02027674.1:0-35095 GCA_001247695.2 Cymbomonas tetramitiformis | reverse complement strand
GGCGCGAGACGGCGCCGCTCCCGAGCAGTACGTCTACAAGCGCATGCCCTTCGGCAGCGCTAACAGCACCGCCATGTTTGGACGGGTGATCGAGCACGAGCTGCGCGGACTCAGCTGCGCCAAGGTATACTGCGACGACATCCTAGTGACCTCGCCTACCGCCCGCCAGCACCTGGCCGACCTGGAGGCAGTCATGCAGCGCCTAAGCAAAGTGGGACTGCGCGGTCACCCAGGCAAGTCGGTTTTCGCCGCCGGCGGGTGTGAGTTTTTGGGTTTCCTGCTGCGACCCGGCAGGCTGTCGCCTCACCAGGCGAAGGTGGCCGCCCTGCTCGAACTGCCCACGCCCAAAGACGTCCGAGGCGTCCGGGCCATACTGGGCTTCATGAATTTCTACCGAATCATGGCTGCGCGCATCGGCAAAGAAGACTACTCTACACTGGCATGGCCACTGAACTGCCTACTAAGAAAAGGCAACGAGAACGTCAAGGATCTTTGGGGCAAGGAGCACGACGACGCGCTGGCCCGGCTCAAGGAGCGGCTCACCGAGCCTGGCGTGGTCATACATGCCTATGACCCAAGCCGGCCACTGTACCTTATGACCGACTGGTCCGGGGTTGGCATCTCTGCCATATTGGGGCAGAAGGACGACGAGGATCGCGACGTCATCATCGCAGCCACCAGCCGCTCCCTCTCCCGGTCGGAAGTGCGCTACAGCAGCTTCTATGGGGAAGCCCTCGCGGCCGTGTACGGCGTGAGATCTTTCCGACACTACCTCCACGGCGTCAAGTTCACCTTGATCACCGACCACAAGCCGCTAACATGGTTGCGCTCCTCGCAATCCCTGACCGGCATGCACCTGCGATGGCAAGTTTCCCTGCAGGAGTTCGAGTACGACATCGTGCACAGGGCCGGGAGCAGCCACACCAACGCGGACGTACTGTCTCGATACCCGAGAGAGTCGTCCGTGGACCCCACCGGCGCCAGTCTGGACCCCACTGAGGAGGAAGCCGCACTACCGACAGCAGGTGCTTTCGCCTGCCTCTGCGCGCGACACCCGCGCATCCTAGAGGAGAGCACGCAGGACGTCGCCCCCATAGCATCGTGGCAATACGAGAGCCATGTGGGTGGGCTGCCAGACGACCCCTGCACAGGCCATGACCTGGTCAGCCACCACCTGGGGGAGCATTGGGCCATGCACATTGACGCCCAAGACCACGACGCCCTCGACGACAACGCGACGACGCTCTGGGAAGAGGCGTGCGGTTGGGTGGAGGCATACCTAAGCAACAGAAGGCACACCCCCATTACTCGGGTGCTGTGCGGCGAATGTACGGATGGGCACGCGACCAGCTTAAACACACGCCCCCTGCCCCAGCGGACCGTGTCCACCCTGCACGACAAGGGAGCAGTGGTCATTGAGCTCTGCGCAGGCCTGTGTTCGGGTCTGGAGGCCTGGCTCATAGCGGGAGGCAAAGTCACCAAATACGTTTACTGCGACAATAACGTGAAAAGTCGGCAGGTCGCCAAACATCGGTTGGTACAGCTGCACAACCGATTCCCGCAGCAACTCCCTCTGGAAGCCCTACACGACGCCTTCACCTCCGTGCCCCAAGATCTCAGGCGAATTTCACGAAACGACCTCCTCTCCCTCACCAGCGAGGGTCCGTACATCTTCGCCGTAGTAGGCACAGAATGCCAGGACCTCTCTGCGGCTGGTTCCCTGCAAGGATTGAAAGGGCGGCACTCGTCAGTGCTGTACGACGTGGTGCGCGTGCTGGGGCAGCTGCAACTCCTGGCGGGGCACGACAAGTTCGCATACATGATCGAGTGCGTGGCGGCACAGCACAACTTCAACAGCCGCGAGGTCCGCGACGTCATGCATCCCCTCATGTGCTCCATGATTGGCATGCCCATCACCATCGACGCAGCACGCATGGGGGCGCGTGCACACCGCTTGCGGAATTATTGGACGAACATGGCCGGGTGCATGGACGCGCAATCCGTGCTGGACACCGTGGAGCGGGACCCATGCCGCCTCGTAAAGGACATCCTGGACCCCGGCCGCGTCGAGCAGGACGCCGCAGACGACACCGCCTCCGGCCACTACCCCTGCAACACGCGCGGAGAGCCCATGAGGGCGTGGCCCACCATGATGTCCTTCCCAGACTCCTACCAGTTCAGGGAGGGCAGAAAGGGCACCGTCTGGGACCACGCCACACAGCAGTGGGGGCCGCCCACGCCCGAAGAAAAGGAGCGCGCCATGGGGTTCCAGACCGGAGCCACACAGGCGCCCGGCGTCTCAGCGCGCGAGCGAGGCGAGATGCTGGGCAGAGCCTTCGACGTCCGATGCGTATCCCGCCTTCTGGCCGTGTGCTACCTTCTCAACCGAGCGGAGGCTCCTCGGGTGCAAGTCGAGTCCAGACACTCCATCGCCGAGTACGCCACGCCCAAGGTTTCCTCCCTTCACTGCGATGGGGAGGAGAGGCCACCTGAAGAACCCCCGGAAGCCGTCGTGACCCAATGGGCAGCAGCGCTCAGCACCATCAAGAGAATAGCACGATTGGAGGCATCCGAGCTGCGGCAGCTGTACGGGCCTGGCGCCACAGCCTCGCTTGTGCAAGCGGCACACCAGTCCCCACCAGAATGCTGCGGCCAGCGACCCCACGACAAGACCGGGCTAGGCGCCGCCCCAAGCGATGGCACCACCACAGCACACAACCCAACAAACCCCCTCAGCACCCCCATACAGTTCGTACCCGCCAGAAGCCCCGTGCCCTCACTCCACACCGACTCCCAGCACCAATCCCGCTCTCCGCGACCCAGCCTCCCCAGCGAAAAGGTGGCACGAACCCTCAGCGCGGCGGCAGAAGCCCGCGAACCGACAGAACCCTACGACGATGAAGCAATGCTGCGGTGGCTGAAAGGCGAACGCCCCGACAACCCCGACACCCTCGCAGCTGCCAGCAAACGAGCACAGCACTACGCGCTCGAAGGAGAATCCCTGATCCGCATCCTGCCCAACGGGGCAAGGCGACCTGTGCCACCAGTGGACCAGCGAGACCGCATTGTGAAGCAAATGCACGAACGGTGTGGGCACTTCGGGCGCCGCCGCACCGCAGCCATGGTGAGAGACGCATTCTACTGGCCCAAGCTGTACGACACCTGCTCCGACGTCGTCAGCAAGTGCGACGCTTGCGCCCGTTACCGCACCACCTTCGACAAGCACGCCCCTCACCTAAACCCCCTGGAAGTCAAGGGCATGTACTACCGCTTCTCCACCGATCTGGCCAAAATGCCCCGCAAAGCCAAGAACAACTATCAGTACGTTATGGTGGTCGTGGAGCACTTCACCAAGTATGTCTGCCTCATCCCGCTGCACACGAAGGAACCGGTGGAGACCGCTCAGGCGTTTGCCCTCCACGTCATAGCCAGGTTCGGGTGCCCGGCAGAGGTGGTGACCGACAACGGCGGCGAGTGGGAAAAGGAATTTGCCCAGCTGCTCAAGGATAATCTGATCGACCACCGCACTACTTCGCAGTCCCATCCCCAGAGCAACGGCCTCAGCGAGCGCATCGTCCAGATGACCAAAGCCGCCCTCACCAAGGCGTGCAAGCAGGCTGGATCCATCGACCGGTGGGATTCGTTCCTTCCTTGGATTATGCTGGGATATAACGCCACGCCGCAGGAGTCCACACGCCTCGCACCATACGAGCTCGTATACGCCCAGCGCCCAACGCTACCCCCGGCCATCAAGGAGCGCCTCAGCCAACCTCTGGAGTCCTGCATGGACGCGGACGCCATGGCGGCCAGCTACCTCGAACGCGCCGAGTATGTCAAAAGGGCCACCATCATGGCCGGCAGCAACATCGCCATAGCCCAGCACCGCCAGACCGAGCGGTACGCACAAGTGCGCTCAGGAAAGTACCTGCCCAAGCAATTCAACTTCCGCGTGGGCGACTTCGTTTTCCTGAAGCGCAGTGTAAGTCACGGCCTGCAGCTCCACACGCGCGACCCTATACTGCAAATCAAAGAGCTGCCTGACGACGGCACTGCCGTGCTACAAGGCCGATGCGGCAGCACATGCAACGCGCACTGCTCGCAAATAGCCATCTGCCATTTGCCCGACGTCGACCCCACCATCACCTACAATCTGGACGACAACGAGGACGCGCGCTGCCAAGTGTGCAAAAAGGCTGATCGCCCCGCCAGCATCCTTCTCTGCGACGACTGCAATCAAGGCTATCACCTGGGGTGCTTGCAGCCCAAACTAACTCGAGTCCCCAACGAAGAGTTCTGGTACTGCCCCCGCTGCCTGGGCCTGCTGCCGGACGACGACCTCTCCCCACAATACCTCACTGCCTACGAAAACAGGGGCAAACAGCTAGACGGAAAGCGCGCATTGAAGGTTATCGACGGTAAGCCTTACGAGGGCACCATTCGGTGGCTGGGAGCCGCAGAACGCCCCTACGCACTTAAATGCGAATACGACGACGGGGACTCCGAGACCTTCACGCTGGCAGAACTGCAGCAGTACCTGCTGCCTGACAACGCAACGGCCCCGCAGAAGCAGGCAGTGGCCCAGCCCCAGCTCGCCGCAGAGCACGCCCTACACACCGCATTGGCAGCCATCCCAAAAATCACACCCAGCTCAACCATCCTGCCCCCGCCCTTTGACAGCCTTCCCAGCACCTGGGACCTCGGCGACAGACAGAACATGCTGCGCGCCACGGCTACCCTCCTACCTGGTCATTGGGACCCCGCCCACATCACCAAGCTCACCCAGCACGTACGCCAACAAGCCCAAGAATTAGTGGACTTCGCCGCTGCCAACCCCAACACGGTCACACACCGTCACCCGATGACCAACGCGGAATGCCAGCACACCAGCGCCAAGCAATGGGGAACACAACTAGTGGTCACCACCCCCTCCGAAATCGAACAGCTGGCAACTCACGTCGCCTGGCATCCCGCCGACAAAGTGTGGGACCCCTATGCCGGCACCGGCGCCATCGAAGCAGCCCTGCGTCCCCACGGCGTGCCCACGCACTCCTCAGACATCAACCCCGCCATGGCCACCAGCACCCCAGTGGACGCGCTGCAACCCGCCAACGTCAGGCGCATGGACAGCTACAACGTCGTGGTCACCAGCCCCGCCTTCAGAGTTTTAGACATCGCCCTGCCGTTACTGACTATGGGGAGGGAGCTGACATGCGCTCACGTGCCCCTGCACTACGTGTTCGACGCGCACACGGCCAGACGCAGCTGGCTGTGGGAACTAGCCGCTGCGCAACGTATGAGCATCTTGCTCTGCAAGCAGAAGGGCCCACTCGGCAGGCGCAACGTGTGGCTCATCATCGCAGACACCGCCACCACGCTGCAGCGTAGACTCAAGCCACAAGCCGCGTCGTGCTCCATGTCCTTCTAGCCCAACCCACGACCTCACCACCACCGAGACACAACCACCGCGACGCGCACCCTCACACCTAGGCACTCACCCCAACGCCAACCCCACAGCCCCTGACAACCTCCCCGAGAAGCCCCAACGCCCACGCTTTCATCCGCCCCAACGCAACGTTCCCCTAAAAAGAAAAAAAAAGAAAAAAGTTTTCCCCAGACCAAGCCCGCTGCCCTAATGCCACACCCCAACACCAGCCACAACGACAACAACACGCCCACTGCCACAACCACCCAGCCACTACGCTTCGAGGTCAGCGCACCTCGGCCGCAGCCGCTCAGCCAGCTCCACACAACCAACCGCAGCAAGCCTAACCTACGCTCCACCACCTCAGCGTCCAGCAGAAGGCTCCCAGCCCAGTACGCCCTCAGCTGGGGGGGGGATATATACAAAATTTTTTCCAACGCCGTCAACGACGACAACAACACGCCCACAGCCACGACCGCCCTGCCACTGAACTTCGAGATCAGCGCGCCCCCAGCCGCAGCCGCACCCCCAACTCCACACGACCAGCCACAACCAACCCACCCCACACTCCGCCACACCAGCTCCCCACCCCGACGAACACATCGCACTCTCCCCGTCCCAACCAGCAGAAGGCTCCCTGCCCAGTACGCCCTCAGCTGGGGGGGGGATATATACAAAATTTTTCCCCCGTAACAGCCCACGCGCCCTAACTCCACCAACCCTCACACCTGGAACCTCAGCAGCCTGGCCACCCTGACACCCGCCACGCGCGCCCTTCTCCACCAACCCTCACACCTGGAACCTCAACAGCCTGGCCACCCTGACACCCGCCACGACACGGCGCTGTTCATAATCGCGACAGCTGTCACAACTATAGACACGCCCAACCCTGGGGCCGGGGGGGGCCCCCTCGCAGCCCCGACAAAGGCCTTCCCTCCCCTTTGCGCTCTCAGCTTCGCCACTTCCCTGCCACCTCTCAGACAGTCATTCCCACGCCCACGCCCAGTTGTCACCATTTTCCCCCACTCCGCAACATCGCTTTTCCCCAATTTCACGCTCAGATACCACAATTTATACCAGCCACACCACCGCCCCAACTTCACGCTCAGATACCACCAGCATTTATAACCAGCCACACCACCGCCCCAATTTCACGCTCAGATACCACAATTTATACCAGCCACACCACCGCCCCAACTTCACGCTCAGATACCACCAGCATTTATAACCAGCCACACCACCGCCCCAATTTCACGCTCAGATACCACCAGCAATCCACGTCAGCCCAATGTAAATCTTGCTTCAGCAAACCACCAGGAAAGCAGATGCCAGCACCTACGTCCAAGGGCGAGCCTTCCTGACCGCCACCCTTACAGGAGTAAACCTCACAGTCACATCCCCTTTCGCGAGTCGAAACTCCGTGAAACCCGCGATCAGTACGGCGCCCCCCAGACTACCCCTTCCTCATAATCAGTTATTTGCATGATGACGCTGGTCACGCATCTCAGTTATACCCAAAACACGCCAACGCATTACAGTACGATGCGTCACGACAACAGCACCATCGCACAGCAGCCACGGGCGCCACCCATGGCGTATCAGCCGTTACATCTACCCAAAACACCCCAGTCAGTTATTCAGCAGCACGACAGCCACGTCACCACGTACGACACCAACGCCAAACTCGAGCTACATTCGCCCTGACCCATTTCCTGTTCTACAAAATGCTTTCGCTCTGAACTGCCCCTGCTCGCACAACCGGGGCAACAGTCCGCCGGGCGTGGCGCGGCTCCCGCCGGGCCTGGCTGAGCCCATCTACGGCCTCGTGAAGATCAAGGAACATCACAGGCACCACAGCGCCTCATCCGCGCCACGTGGACGAAATCTCCTACTCGCCGCACCGGATCACCGCTGGCACCTGCAACACCGACGGGTACAGACGCGAAGCACTGCACCGCGCCCCAAGCGCAGACGTTCACGGCAACTCGACATGGACGCACCACATGTGACACCACGTCACAACAGCAGCCATCATCAGAATGTAGTATCTCAAGAGTCACCAACGGGATGTAGCATTTGGCGACAGTTCAAATGAGGAAGCAGATCGCTGATTGGAGAAGGCGAAACATCGCGAACCGAGAAGACACAAAACGCCTAGCTGCAGCTGTAGGAAAGGAGCTTTTAAGGAGAATAGAGACGATTTCAAAACATTCTGCAGATAACACTGAACCTTTCAAAATCATCTTGGCCTTGCGTAAATTTGTATCGAATATTTATATTTCCTCGCTGAATTTACAGCGACTCTGCAAATTCCCACGCACTAAGCGCCTGTTTGAATCAGCCAGGGACAGTTCGTCTGATACGCGCTCCTCACGTAGCGCATAGCCTGAATTCAGTACCCCCGAACCCGCAACCCCTCTCGCGCGACCACACCGGTTAGGCGTAGATCCACACTCGCATAACGGAAGGCGAATCCGCAGCGCTAGAGGCCACAGCTCCACGCAGTTGAGGTAAGCCCGAGACGCCGTGTGCTGAGCGTACGCTTTTCGGGTTTTCTTGCAAAGAACGGACAGTCGTGCAGGGACCCGATATGCACCTAAGAAGTCTGGAGCACCTCTGAATTCACCGCACGACAACAAAACAGGCGCGCGAAAAGTGTACCCTGAATTCATGCTTGTGTGCGTGCGTTTGCGGTATGTGTGCGGGCCGCAGCTCAGCTTTAGCTCCACTCACTAACGCCGCTGCTGCTGCCTTCTACGTGTTCGTACGAAGGCATCGTCTTCGTCGTTTACGACTACTTTTCTTTACCAAGTTCCTAAGGGAATTCTCAGGTGAGGCGCGATAGTTCGCACTCCCGTGAATTCCCACCCTAGGAGTGTTGAGAAGGTGCACGGCGACGCCGAGACGGCCAGCGGCTTTCCGCTTCAAAAACTTGAATTCAGCTCAAACTTGGAAATTCAGCACGCTCGGCTAAGCTCGGCCGCTTCTGACGACGTCACCGCTCAACACTCCTGACGACTTTTCAAACTCCCGAGAGTCAACGGCTCCTTTGCTCGGACCCCGCTGCGACCGTTGTCAAGTGTGCATTCACGCGCGCTCCGGCTGTATGAACGCAGAGTGGATTCACCACACTCCTTCGCTGCTTGGACACCATGAATTCCGAAACTTTACCCGACTGTGTTCTTTCGCTGTTGTGGCCTGAGCCGACCCCACGAATTCAGCGCCGACTGCCGCCACCTTCTTTGGGCATCCCCACTCGGGCTGGTTGGCCCAACGCAGGGGCTTAATTCAACCTTTTCAACCAGCCCGAGCGAGTTGCGAGTTTGGTATCTGCTGACTGCTGGACCTTGGTATCCCTTTTGGAGTCGGGCCCAGCAGCCCGTTTGTCCGACGTTGCGTGGTTCTCGAGCTGGAGTTGCCCCTTTTCGCCTTCCCCTTTAGGGCTCCGCTCTGACCCGGCACCTTTTCGTCAGGTTGCCTGTCAAGACCCTTGGGGATGCTCAACTGTCCCGTGCACTTTTGACACTCCCAGAAGGGGGCCTTTTTCACAACTTTGCCCTGTTTCCTGAACCTTTCACCTTCCATATATACAAAATTTTTCCCCCGTAACAGCCCACGCGCCCTAACTCCACCAACCCTCACACCTGGAACCTCAGCAGCCTGGCCACCCTGACACCCGCCACGCGCGCCCTTCTCCACCAACCCTCACACCTGGAACCTCAACAGCCTGGCCACCCTGACACCCGCCACGACACGGCGCTGTTCATAATCGCGACAAGATCAGGTTTTTTTCAGATGGTTTCAGATGTTTCAGATGATTTCAGATGTTTCAGATGACGAGCCTTAATTATCAGACAAAATCAGACGACGCGTCTTAACTATCAGACAAAATCAGACGACGGGGAGAATTAGTAGGGGTCATCGATTAGGACATCGCATGTAACCATAAAACCGGTCCGTAACTATTTCTCATTGACTCGCTTGTTTTTTTTAATTTCGGATATTCGGAAGGCCTAAAACCCTAAAACCCTAAACACGTAAAACCTAAAACCCTAAACATGGGAACCTAAAACCCTACATCGTGAAAAACCAAAACGCATCAAACCCTAAAACCCTAAACCGTGAAACCCTCAAACCCTAAATGTTATGCAAACCATAAAACCCTAATATATATTAAACCATAACCGATGAAGGCCCTTTCTTCCATTTCATTTTATAATGTCTTTATCATTATGTAATATATGTTTTCATTATGAGTTTTTGAGATTTTGACTCAAAAAAACCCTAAATAAATTATCGATGGATGTGTAAAGCCTATTGGTATCATTTGGTGCCACGTGCTAATGCGTGCATTGCCCAAAACGCCTTCGGGGAGTCTTAATTTTACCCAAAACACCCCCTGCACAAGCCCGTATGAATATCGGGGACCATTTTTCAGATGTTTCAGACGTTTCAGACGTTTCAGATCAGATCAGACGTTTCAGATCTGAATTCAGATCTGAAATCATCTGATTGCCAACCTTATCTACAGGGTATGGAAAATACAGTAGCAACTCATCGTCATCTACAGACTCGTCTCTAGGGGTTCAGCAGTGCTAGGCGAGTCTTTCTCCAGAATCTCCTAAAAAGTTTGCCATTGTCACTACCTCACGGCCTGGGACCCATAAAACGTCGCGGGACAGGCATAGTGATCTAAATGTCTATGTTAGGCAATCATCAAGTGCTTGGGATACTGTCCGCAGAGCCGCGTCGTTGGTTCGTGGAAGGAATATTGGAATATTTATTTTGACGTGTCCGTTCGGGGAAGTCGCAGTTGCAACACTGCGAGTCGCGTTGGCATGCTTCGGATAGCGTGCAGTCATGTTCAAACGCAAGATGAGTGAAATATCTTGTGTGTTTTAATTCATTTTAAATGCCTTTAATTATTTCTTTAAATCTGACGGGAATCGCGGAATTCAAGATTCATCTAGCCGTCACTAGCAGAGCCACATCACCATCTCCCAATTTCATGCAGCTTCCATTGACTAAAAAGCTCGCCCGAAAGTATTGCTGGGCGAATGAGTTGCTAACGCAAAAAACAGTATTGATACATGCGCTTTTTAGGGATGCGACTTCGCCGCCATGGCTATAAAACAGCGACTTCATCAAGGGCGTCCTTCGTCAGACACCTTTCGGGCACGAGCCACCTTTCACCTTGGCGGACTTGGCGTTCGTCTTCAACGGCTTCTGGCAGGCCGAAAATTTCCCCGTTCTGTAGTAGGACTCGAGCGGTTGGTAAGGCACGTTGGCTACAGTTGAAGCCTAGTATGAGATGTTTAGCGGTAGGGTTTCGATGACCGGACCAACGCCAGAGGATGCCCTTCTAGCTATTCTAACAAATGTCCTTTAGGTTCATGTTGTACATTCCTTCCGCTTGCCTCTAACATCTTGTGTGGACATCCTCATCTCCCTCGGTCTGGTTGGTTTCAGGGGAAACCCCCCATGAGGAAGGGGGAGTTGGTTTCCACCTTGTGTCACCCCTTGGGACACAGTGGTGGTGACAGCCTGTTTGCCGACCGTTTGCGATGTGTGCGCTGACCGACTGCAACTCGATCCACAGAAACCCTAATAAAATCTCTTGCTTTATTATGTGATCTTGGTTTCTCACCGAGTATGAGTTTGTCACTGGCTGTGCACACACATACACAAACATATACACTTCGAAGTAGTTACTTAGCAAGCCATATTAAGCTAGCCGCATTAAGCACCTAATACGTATGCCTGCCCGCGGTCACTCCATGACCGGTCAGCATCATATTCATCTTGTATAGTCTCATTTCAGGGACTTAATTTCATCTCGTTTCAGATATTGATACGCTGGACAAAAGAGTTGACCTTCCGGTTTCTACATATTCCTCACCTCGTGTGCCGCCATTAGATGTGGCGAAACCTCCTGTATCGCATGCCCATGCCAGTGGCAAAACCGACCACCAAACAAGAATTTCACACATGCGTGTCTGAATTAGGGCCAGTACGCCGACAAAAATGCGACGAGGACCACAAGCCAACTATGGAATCCCTGCGGCGCTACCCGTCCTCAGACTTCCGACTAATGTGCACACTGGACATTTTTTACGATCTCCCTTTCATTTCTGCATAATAAGCAAAACCTTGTTTATAAACAATTAGTGAGTGTACACATCTGTACAACATGTCAGTGCAACAGCTCAATAGCAGAGAATAGACTGAAGTGATCTATATGTGTTGGTATCTGTATGTCGGGAGATCGGAGTACTGCAATGTTTTTCCTGGTCGTCAGAGCGAAGAACTTTTTTCTCGGACTCACGCTTTAGAACTCCTCACAGTCTTCTGGGCTTAGTTCGCACGGATCAAAGGGTTTAAAGCGTGCTTCGATCTCTGCCGAACTTTGCACGGCCTGCGCCACCAGCCAGCTCCCCACCAAACTATGCTGTGCGCGAGGGAACAAGTCTGCAAGGCCCAAGGTGACGGGCTTGCTCGAGCATACAAATATGGCAGGGTCTCGTGTAGATATCGATTTGCCAAGTGATTTCTATTGCATGCTATGTAGACAGTGGAGTGACAGTTGAGCACTTTGTATGCTGCACGCCCTCTTGTTCCAGGCGTGGGAGGACGCCTGTTTCCTATGTCTTTTCCATAGCATAAGCATGGAACAAAAGGGATCCAGTTTTCCATAGTGACTTGTTTCGAAGGAGACGCAAGAAAGGGACACTCTCAACCTTGAAGCCTTTAAAAGTGAGCTCCCCCTTGTTCACGGACTTCTCAAACACTGTAAGTGTAAACTTAACCTGATGAGAACAAAGGTGTCCATTGAGCATATTCTCGGAATTTCAATCAAGCTGCATTCCTTTGGTGTTTGGACAGTCATGAATCCTCGTGCGTTGAAGTGAGTTGAAGGCTTAAAGAGCTGCGATGTAATGCGCAGCTCACGCAGGGATTTACGAGCGCAAAAGAAAGTCGCTTTAGGAAGGAGCACCTTGCTCTTGCCCGTGGGAACCGGCTCTAGAATAGGGGCGATGACGGTACGAGTACCCCCAGTAGGGTTTACTGTCAGAGCAGAGTTCCTTTCGGCGTCGGTTACGAAGCCGAACACGTTGGCAGCTTCCACCTTACGCCTAAGAACGCACACCACGCCTTAAGAGCCATCGCACGATCTTCGCTTGTCTTGCACATCGCCCGGGCGTTACAGCGATAATCAATGTCAGAAGCGTACAAACTCGCTCTAAATTTACCACCACCGTGACTTCATAGCCCCGTTATCAAACAACACCTTCCAGATGCGTTTTCTTTACAAACCGGAATCGTACTCGACGTCGGTATCCAATTGTTAGTCATCGCGCCGCAAAGCGGCACCGCGTTCTCACAGCCAGGCTATTGAGTCCTGGCACAGTGCGACACTTTTGCTACCGCAAAATTACCGCGCAGACTTCTTCACGGGTCGCAGCGGAACTTCATTGTGGGAGCGTCAAAATACGTGTCACCTTCGAGTTCTAATTAGGTCGGGTTGCTGCAATTTCGAATCTTTTGATTCACACGCTGCCTTTCATTCCTTTGGTTTTGTCTAATGTCCTTCGAGGAGCTGTAACACTTATGTCTATGGAATCAAGGCGTATCTTGGATTTCATTTGTTAGGCAACCGCAAGGGATCGCAGCCTTCAGCCTACGTACTTCAAACTCTAGAAGGGGATCATTGTCGCGGAGCACAACAGGAAATCACCTCAAAGGATTGTTGGCTGTAGCGGTGACATTCAAACACACCGTGGGGTCACGAGTCGGCACGTAAGCATCAGGAGGGCACTTTGAAATGGTCCATTCCAGGTCACTCAACTCTATTTCCCCACCAAAAGCAGATGCCACGTTTGGAGAGACGGTCTCCTGCAAGAAAGGCAATATTCCCATTCCAGCAAGCATGGTGCGTCGAGCACATATTTGGAGGGACATTTCCTCATTCGCTGAAGAAAGACTGAGCATCGCACACTTGTAGCCCCGAGCTTCGATCTGTGCAGGGCGTCTGCGGACGCCAAAGGAGGAGCGCGCGACCGACATGTGGAGTCCACACTTCAGTCGTGAGCCAAGAAGAAGCGTCTGCGGCATAGTGCTGTTCATCTCCCCAAATTTTCCTTCCAAGTAAAATCACTCGTGCGGAAACTTATTAATGCGATGGATGTCTCAGAACTATGGTGTGTTGAGCGAGGAAAGTCTCTAGTCTTGTTCACCTGATGGTCTCAAATCTGTTCATCTGTGCATCTTATGAGAAGTTATGAGAAGTTCACGGTTTAAACCACGAAATGAAAACCGTGGTTTAAACCAAGGTGTCATCACTGCGTTTCGCGGACACGATGGAAAGAATTTTCGATCGGACGCTTCGTTTCGGATTTTTGATCGTGAGACCCGAAATTTCGTGGTTGAGACCTCGGTTGAGTTTCGCTATGAAAATCTCGACCACGGTCGAGTTTTGTGGTTGAGTTCGATTTTTCATAGCGAAACTTGGTTAGCGAAAGAATATTTTGTACACGTCTGCGACAGCGTGTGAGCCGACGTGTCTGGTAACGTGAGACACTTTTTTACCTCGGTCGAGTTTCGCGATGAAAATCTCGACCACGGGGGGGGGCTTGGTCGAGATTTCGTGGTTGAGTTTCGCTATGAAATGAAAAGTTCGTCAGCCATCGTCATCCACATGCAGCAGATGTAGAATTGAAAAATTAATTTGGGAAATTCACAGATCGACTCGACTGACGCGCTCGTGTAACCGAGATGTCGAAAATTCGTACGCGACTCCACGGATGACACTCCCAGTACTGATCGGAATAGGACACGGAAAAAAGGCAGTAGACGAACGAAGTATCTCTTTACTGGACTAGTTCCGGACGTCAGGAACTAAAATATGGAGCCAAATTTCAAGCATGCACCATATCCACGAAAATGATGCTATTGGTGCAAGATTCATTTTCCAGGTCCCAATAGGTCCAAGGAACATCATTCAAAATGTGCTTCATGGTCTCCATCTGGAATCATGAATGCAATGGCTCGAAAGCTGCCTTCTAAAGCCTTACAAACTGCCGTGTTTTTCGGGTCCTTGAGGAACTAAAAGTTTTCGCGTCTGCAGCACGAATATGATATATTTTGATTGAAATAGGACTGCAGCGGTAAATATATTTTATCTGGATACATATGGCAACTATTCATGCACTTGACCTAGCCTCCGGGGCCGTAGGCGCGAAGTTCTTCACCGACGTGAACGAGGTCCTTGAAGAATGTCTAGATGAAAGCTCATGGGAATATGAAGAGGGTCCAGCCGAAACCTTGGATGTTGAATCCCAGCTGCTAGACGACTGTGAAGAGGACCCTAGTTATGTGTCTATAGCTGCACAAGTCGAGGAAACCGAGCAGAGCATCGAGCCGCAAGCAGATGCACCGCAAACCCAACTGGATACAATTGAGATCGGCGTTGACCCTAGCGATGTCGCGATTATGAACGAGGGGCGGCGATGTAAGGGCTGGCGGGGCGTTGGGGTATTGCTGGGTGCTGAAATGGCGGTGTATCTCTGCTGTGGTTGAGAGTGGGGTGTTGTGAGGGATTTTGGGTTTGAGATGGGGGTGTGGCATTGGAGGGCAAGTTTTTTAAATATATTGCAGTGGGATGAGGCAGACATACTTGGTGAAGTGCTCCACGACCACCATAACGTACTGATAGTTGTTCTTGGCTTTGCGGGGCATTTTGGCCAGATCGGTGGAGAAGCGGTAGTACATGCCCTTGACTTCCAGGGGGTTTAGGTGAGGGGCGTGCTTGTCGAAGGTGGTGCGGTAGCGGGCGCAAGCGTCGCACTTGCTGACGACGTCGGAGCAGGTGTCGTACAGCTTGGGCCAGTAGAACGCGTCTCTCACCATGGCTGCGGTGCGGCGGCGCCCGAAGTGCCCACACCGTTCGTGCATTTGCTTCACAATGCGGTCTCGCTGGTCCACTGGTGGCACAGGTCGCCTTGCCCCGTTGGGCAGGATGCGGATCAGGGATTCTCCTTCGAGCGCGTAGTGCTGTGCTCGTTTGCTGGCAGCTGCGAGGGTGTCGGGGTTGTCGGGGCGTTCGCCTTTCAGCCACCGCAGCATTGCTTCATCGTCGTAGGGTTCGGTCGGTTCGCGGGCTTCTGCCGCCGCGCTGAGGGTTCGTGCCACCTTTTCGCTGGGGAGGCTGGGTCGCGGAGAGCGGGATTGGTGCTGGGAGTCGGTGTGGAGTGAGGGCACGGGGCTTCTGGCGGGTACGAACTGTATGGGGGTGCTGAGGGGGTTTGTTGGGTTGTGTGCTGTGGTGGTGCCATCGCTTGGGGCGGCGCCTAGCCCGGTCTTGTCGTGGGGTCGCTGGCCGCAGCATTCTGGTGGGGGCTGGTGTGCCGCTTGCACAAGCGAGGCTGTGGCGCCAGGCCCGTACAGCTGCCGCAGCTCGGATGCCTCCAATCGTGCAATTCTCCTGATGGTGCTGAGCGCTGCTGCCCATTGGGTCACGACGGCTTCTGGGGGTTCTTCGGGTGGCCTCTCCTCCCCATTGCAGTGAAGGGAGGAAACCTTGGGCGTGGCGTACTCTGCGATGGAGTGTCTGGATTCGACTTGCACCCGAGGAGCCTCTGCTCGGTTGAGTAGGTAGCACACGGCCAGCAGGCGGGATACGCATCGGACGTCGAAGGCTCTGCCCAGCATCTCGCCTCGCTCGCGCGCTGAGACGCCGGGCGCCTGTGTGGCTCCGGTCTGGAACCCCATGGCGCGCTCCTTTTCTTCGGGCGTGGGCGGCCCCCACTGCTGTGTGGCGTGGTCCCAGACGGTGCCCTTTCTGCCCTCCCTGAACTGGTAGGAGTCTGGGAAGGACATCATGGTGGGCCACGCCCTCATGGGCTCTCCGCGCGTGTTGCAGGGGTAGTGGCCGGAGGCGGTGTCGTCTGCGGCGTCCTGCTCGACGCGGCCGGGGTCCAGGATGTCCTTTACGAGGCGGCATGGGTCCCGCTCCACGGTGTCCAGCACGGATTGCGCGTCCACGTACCCGGCCATGTTCGTCCAATAATTCCGCAAGCGGTGTGCACGCGCCCCCATGCGTGCTGCGTCGATGGTGATGGGCATGCCAATCATGGAGCACATGAGGGGATGCATGACGTCGCGGACCTCGCGGCTGTTGAAGTTGTGCTGCGCCGCCACGCACTCGATCATGTATGCGAACTTGTCGTGCCCCGCCAGGAGTTGCAGCTGCCCCAGCACGCGCACCACGTCGTACAGCACTGACGAGTGCCGCCCTTTCAATCCTTGCAGGGAACCAGCCGCAGAGAGGTCCTGGCATTCTGTGCCTACTACGGCGAAGATGTACGGACCCTCGCTGGTGAGGGAGAGGAGGTCGTTTCGTGAAATTCGCCTGAGATCTTGGGGCACGGAGGTGAAGGCGTCGTGGAGGGCTTCCAGAGGGAGTTGCTGCGGGAATCGGTTGTGCAGCTGTACCAACCGATGTTTGGCGACCTGCCGACTTTTCACGTTATTGTCGCAGTAAACGTATTTGGTGACTTTGCCTCCTGCTATGAGCCAGGCCTCCAGACCCGAACACAGGCCTGCGCAGAGCTCGATGACCACTGCTCCCTTGTCGTGCAGGGTGGACACGGTCCGCTGGGGCAGGGGGCGTGTGTTTAAGCTGGTCGCGTGCCCATCCGTACATTCGCCGCACAGCACCCGAGTAATGGGGGTGTGCCTTCTGTTGCTTAGGTATGCCTCCACCCAACCGCACGCCTCTTCCCAGAGCGTCGTCGCGTTGTCGTCGAGGGCGTCGTGGTCTTGGGCGTCAATGTGCATGGCCCAATGCTCCCCCAGGTGGTGGCTGACCAGGTCATGGCCTGTGCAGGGGTCGTCTGGCAGCCCACCCACATGGCTCTCGTATTGCCACGATGCTATGGGGGCGACGTCCTGCGTGCTCTCCTCTAGGATGCGCGGGTGTCGCGCGCAGAGGCAGGCGAAAGCACCTGCTGTCGGTAGTGCGGCTTCCTCCTCAGTGGGGTCCAGACTGGCGCCGGTGGGGTCCACGGACGACTCTCTCGGGTATCGAGACAGTACGTCCGCGTTGGTGTGGCTGCTCCCGGCCCTGTGCACGATGTCGTACTCGAACTCCTGCAGGGAAACTTGCCATCGCAGGTGCATGCCGGTCAGGGATTGCGAGGAGCGCAGCCATGTTAGCGGCTTGTGGTCGGTGATCAAGGTGAACTTGACGCCGTGGAGGTAGTGTCGGAAAGATCTCACGCCGTACACGGCCGCGAGGGCTTCCCCATAGAAGCTGCTGTAGCGCACTTCCGACCGGGAGAGGGAGCGGCTGGTGGCTGCGATGATGACGTCGCGATCCTCGTCGTCCTTCTGCCCCAATATGGCAGAGATGCCAACCCCGGACCAGTCGGTCATAAGGTACAGTGGCCGGCTTGGGTCATAGGCATGTATGACCACGCCAGGCTCGGTGAGCCGCTCCTTGAGCCGGGCCAGCGCGTCGTCGTGCTCCTTGCCCCAAAGATCCTTGACGTTCTCGTTGCCTTTCCTTAGTAGGCAGTTCAGTGGCCATGCCAGTGTAGAGTAGTCTTCTTTGCCGATGCGCGCAGCCATGATTCGGTAGAAATTCATGAAGCCCAATATGGCCCGGACGCCTCGGACGTCTTTGGGCGTGGGCAGTTCGAGCAGGGCGGCCACCTTCGCCTGGTGAGGCGACAGCCTGCCGGGTCGCAGCAGGAAACCCAAAAACTCACACCCGCCGGCGGCGAAAACCGACTTGCCTGGGTGACCGCGCAGTCCCACTTTGCTTAGGCGCTGCATGACTGCCTCCAGGTCGGCCAGGTGCTGGCGGGCGGTAGGCGAGGTCACTAGGATGTCGTCGCAGTATACCTTGGCGCAGCTGAGTCCGCGCAGCTCGTGCTCGATCACCCGTCCAAACATGGCGGTGCTGTTAGCGCTGCCGAAGGGCATGCGCTTGTAGACGTACTGCTCGGGAGCGGCGCCGTCTCGCGCCCACCAAAAGCATGTCTTGAGTGACGCGTCGTCGGTCAGGACGATCTGGTGAAATCCGCTGCGCAGGTCCAGCTTGGTCATGTACTGGTCTCGACCGATGTCGTGAAACAGGTCTTCGGGCAGCCGTGGAGGCGTGCGATCTCTGAGTGACAATTCATTGATCCCTCGCAGGTCCAGCGCCACGCGCTTGTCCGTCCAGGAGCCATCCAGGGCCTTCTTCATGGCCACGACGACGTTGCAGGTGTTTTCGCAGTATTTTGGGGCTTTTTCGATGATGCCATCAGCCAGGAGCTTGTTGAAGTGTTCATCGATCAGTTTCCGCTCGGCTGGAGAGAATCGTCGGTGTCCACTACCCGGTGGTACATGGGGATGTACCCAAGAGGGTCTGGGTACATAGGGATGTACCCAAGCTAAATCGACGGTATGGGGACATAAATATAACGGTTTATCGTTACGAATCATCAATATAGCTAGCCAACATCATCATGAACACGGGATTGTGCCGTAACAAGCATCCTGGTAGGATATATATCATGTCAGGTGCATTCAAAACCATGCAAATTGTAACTTGGCTCCCAAAAACATTTTTTAAATTGGGGTTTACCACGGTTTGTTGCGACTCGCCTTTTTCACAGTCTCGCATATGGGGGGATTTTCACAAAGTGGAATACTTTTTAAAGGTATGTCACACCACACTATCTTAATTAATTTATTCTCGTCATGTTCGGCGTACCATAGATCCCCAAGAGTCTTAACTGCTTACTTGCCGCACGGCACGAGGTAACTTATCGGGTATGGGGACGAGTTGACGCGAGCGGTTGAAAGTGACCTGCGATATCGATTATTATGACCAAAAATATTTGTAAGCTCATTATTTGGCAATCGTATTTGCGATAACATGCATCGCACAGATAAATATGCCTTCGTTGAATAGATCGATGGGTGGGAGTCAACACACATGTCCGCGCGCACTTTCAAGGCGAAATCTAAAATCCGACACTGTTTTATGATGAGAAGTCTTGATGATGAAGTATGATAACTTGTGAGGAATGGGACCGCCCCATAATAGAATAAGTGCTTTTAAGGGTCTATGTTAATGCCCTAATGAAACATCGACCAAATATGCAATTTGCATGTGCATAACCATGCATACAAATCGATGTACCCAGGCGATGTACCCAAGAATTTGGAACTTGAGAATTTCGCCTTTTCTGGAAAATCACCTAGGCAACCGCCCCCAAAAACCCGTGTCTGTGACATGAATGCCGCCAATCATATGGTTCATACCCAAGATTGGTGTGTTATTGATAACCTATATCGGCCATATGGACACTTGAAATGTTTCGAGCTCACCATGGCGCGCGGAACAAAGAGTGGCTTGGGTACATCGTGATGTACCCAAGACCGGGTAGTGGACATCGGGGCTTTTGGTAGTGTGAGGCGGACTCGTCTTTGAAGGGGATGTCAAATTTGCCTATCTGTCCTGTGTATCCAGGCAGGTCGGTGGCGGTGGTGGCCATGAAGCTTTTCTCGCGACGCAAGAGGCTGCGTAGGTCCTGCCATTCTTCGTCGGTCCAGGCGCCCTCGCCGTGGAAGCCTGCTTGAGGCCCCATGACGACGTCCAGCTCCTCATCGCGGGCGTGTAGCGCCTCGACGTCGTCTTCTCGGCCGAGAGGCATGGCGCTGTCCACCTCGCCGGCCTGCGTGGAGAATGTCTGCGCCTGGAAGTGCTGCCGCGGCTTTTTGCGTCGCTTGCGGCCTCTGCGGGCGTGGCGCCGGCTTCTTGCCCTCCTAAGGCCGGCTCTGCGCCGCAGATTGTGGGAGGATGGCGCCCCTCGGCCTTGCCGTTTATTCCGCTTGCTGGCGCGTTTGAAGCGGCTGGGGGGGTCCTCACACTTTGGATTGAGAATGATGAACCGCATGACGGCGTTGGTGTTGGCCAGACGGAACTGTGTCCACGCGTGTATCGCCCCGGCGGCCGCTGCAGCCGTAATGCACCAGTTGGGCACGCTCCTCCATGCCTCTGTCGCCACCAGACACGCCACCTCCACGAGCACGTGTCCTATGCTGTTGGTCTGGACCGTCGTAAAGGTAGTCCAGACGGCTAGCGCGCAGCCAAGCCGTACGCACACTCGCTGTACCCAGGTGCGGGCAAGGAGTTGCAGCACTGCTTTGGCTTGTTGCTGAGCCCGCCGGTTGCGCCTTCCAGCGGACCTGGGCACTGGGCCCCAGGCCTGGATGAGTGCCCACCTCATCCGGGCGCTAAGGGACCGCTCCACGAGTCATAACAGCAGGGGGAGGCTCGGGGAGAACCTCCGCACCGCCCGCCATGTCGCCTCCAGGAGCAGAATGCTGACTGACGCGTAGTGTACTGTGGCCGATCCGAACCACTGGGTCACCAGCACCCCCACGGCCCAAGATGCCATTCCCTGTGTTGTCAAAGCGGCCGCCCCTGCTGTTGCGGCGATCAGGACGGCAGCGGTGTGTTCCAGGCACCATGCGCCGGGTGCCCATAGGCAGGGCGTGACGGAGGCGAAGGTGTACATGCTGGCCCACGCTGCGCTTTCCGTGCCGAACCCTCTGGCCCACATGGTGGCGGTCGTGACCAGCCCCACTGTGATGACGTTGATGAAGGCGCGTGGTGTTGGCGACCGGGTTGTGTTTTTGGCCACGGCTGTGAGCGTCTGCGTGTGAGGGGCTGCGCCAAGCCCCTGCCGCGTGGTGGCGAGTCGTGACCCGTCATTCCACCTGTATGCGGGGTTGGTTGGGGCGGTTGTGGCGTGGTGGCAGCCGTGCTGGGTGGTTGCTGCTGAGGGCGTCTTGAGCATTTGAGAAAAAAAAGGTTTGGTGGTCCAGCTTGCCCAGTCTGTGTTTGTTGTTTTTGGCGGTGGTGACGTACAATTTCCCCCCCCCAGCAATGGGTGGAGAGGCTGTGGCTCGACTGAGGTTGCTGGCAGAATGAAGAAGGTGGCGGGAGATGACGGGATGTCGCTGATGACGTTGGGGGATGTCAGTGCTGTGGTGGGGCTTGCGAGTGCGAAAACGCACATCATGGCGGTTGCAACCCAGGCGTGCATTGGAATGTGGGATGATCTGGGCCTGCGGCGGGGTGCCTGTACTGCTTGAGGGGCAGGGCGGTGATGCACATCGGGAGGGGCGGGTGATGCGGTGGGAATGGGCCGGTATGGCCCTACTCGCAACAGGTCGTTGGGCGTTTGTTGAGAGTCTGGTGCAGAGGTTGAATTGCTGCCCACGTGAGTGGGCACTCCGCGCGCGTAGTTGTGGTCGGTGGTGCGTGGTGGGGCGGTGGGTGGCGCGATCATGGTGTGCGTTGTGGCTGTCCATTGTGAGCCGTTTGCTCTGAAACGCCGTAAAGACAGCGGATGGAACCCATTTGTAACTTTGACGGTGTTGATGTACATGAGGGCGGTGGCGTCGCGCACGAGTGCCACATTTTCTGGACGCGTGTCTCCTTGCAGGATTCGGCATGGGGAGTAGCCGCGCAGCACCAGATCTTTTCGCGCGCCCGATACCGCGCAGCGGTCGGGTAGGAAGCGGTGGAATGGGCGGTCGATGGTGATCCCGCAGAATGGGCAATCGCTGGTGCGTGCGGCGTTGTGCAGTGAGCGCGCTGGTGGTGAGTTGGGTGGTGTGCGTCGGTGGTTGCGGGGGTTTGGAGCGGTGGCGGGTGGATTGGGATGGGTGTTTTCCTGGCCATTGGGGCGTGTGTGCAGCACCCGCGGGATATGGTCGGGGAGGCGGTGTGAGGCGTCGGGATTTTCTTGGGGTGGGAGCGCGTCGTCCTCGGAAGGGCTGGAAGGTGTGGTGGAAGTGTTGTCGGGTGTGGAGGAGGTGGAAATGTGGGGGCGACTGTCTGTTGTGAAGTATGAGTGGGGGTTGGCGGATTGGATGATTTGTGGTGATGCATGTGCTGTGGTCGTTTGGGGTTGGGCGGTGGTGGTGACTTCTTCGTTGTGGTGGTTGGGATGGTGGTTGTGGTGGTGGTGGTGGTGGTGGGTTGTTGCGTCATGGTGGTGGTGGTGGATTGCGGTGGCGTCGCGATTGTTTGAGGGTTGAGGAGCGTGTGGGCTGTGATATTTGCGTTGTGTCCTGGCCCAAAATATGGCTGCGAGGACTGCTGTGAGCCCGAGCGTGGTGGCCAGTGCTGTGAGGCTCATGGTGCTGAACGATGAATGGGTGTGGGGCACCTCTGTGTGGCCGACGCTGGACTCCATCGTCGTGGCGGCGGTAGCGGCGGGCAGGGTGGCCATGAGGACGATGGCGCATGCGATCATGGTTGCCCATCCGGGGTCGAGGCTCGTCGCGCCTCAGCTTGTGGAGGGCAGGCTCCCTTGTCAGGGGTGGGCAAGGGCGTTGTTTTGGGGGGGCGTTGTGGGGCTGTGGGGTCGTTGTTGGTCGGGTGCGCGGGACAGACGTAGCCGGGGAAGCCGATTTCCATGAGGAGGCAAGAGCACCCAGGGGCGTCTGCTGTGGGAATTGGCGGTGTTGTTGTTGCCGTTCCCATAATGTTGGTGTAGATGTGCTTGGCCCACTCCGGAACTGTTGTGCTGAGGGTGGGGCTGACAGCTGCCAGGGGGGGGGTTGCTGTGGGAGACAATGTGGGTGTGCTGACATTGGCTTCATTGTGGTTGGCGGGAAGGTCGGTGACGGCGGCGATGGTATGGGCATGACTCGGGGGCGCGTCACTTGGTGTGGCGTGGTGCCTGAGGGGTGCGCGGCTTTGGGTGGGAGATGGCTCCGGGAGAGGGCGTGGGCCGCGGATTGGGAAACGCTGCAGGTATTCGGTGCGCGTTAGCGGGGGCTCGTTGCGGTCGAGGCGGTCGTGGTTGATGATCATCTGGTGCTTGAACTTCCTCAGTGCGATGGGCATCTTGCATCGAAGGCTACCTGCCCTGTTGGGTACTGGTGGCTGGGTGATCCATCTGTCGTACATGGAGGTGTTGCCGGTAATATGGCAGGGCAGTCTGGGGTGGTGCCATGGTCGAAGGGGTTCGTGGCAGATGTCGCACTGGTCGCTGGGGCAAGGTTCGTGGTGGAGGGGAGAAGTGGGTTGCGGGGCTGGTGCGTTTGTGGGGTGAGGGGAGGGAGTTGGGATCGGTGGGCTCAGGACGGCGGGGTTGGGTGTTTCGGGGGTATCACTGCTGGGGTGGAGGTTCCCGTACTGTTGGCGGAAGGATACGCGCGTCAGTGGTGCCTGGCCGGAGGCGGTTCGGCTGGTGTTGACGATGAGCATGAGGAGGGGCATCAGGTGGGAGGGGACTTTGCCGTCGCTGACCCATCGCGCGTAGAGTCCAGTGCCTCCGCTCAGGTGGCAGGCCTGAGGTCTGGTGACGCCTTGGCATGCTCCCCTGTTGCAGAAAGGGCATGCCGTTTCTCGAGTGGTGTCGTGCCATGGTGCGAGGGTTGCTGGGGTCAGCGGCGGGCCTGTCTTGAAGTGGGCGAACGGCCAGGCGGGCGGGCAGGCCCTCTGGAGCTCGTGCCACTTGAAGAAGGCTGCTACGCCGCAGGCGGCCACGCCACATATTCCGATGGCGATCAGCAGGGGTGTCGTGGCGCTGCAGGAGGAGACTCCGCTGCTGTTGGAACCCTCGTCGTAGGCCTGGGCGGGGTTGAAGAAAGAGGCCAGGAGGACGAGGGCGAGGAGCGTCACCAGGGCTGGCCGGAAACGGCTGGTTGGGCGGCGGGCGTCCATCGGGTGGCGTGGGCTGGCTCGGACGGCTGCCATGTTGTCCAGGTGGGCTGTCCACTCTGCCCCCCCCCCGAACTGTGCTGCGGGCCTCGGCGCGGCGTGGTGGTCCTTGAACACCTTGAGGGGCAGATAGGCCTTGTGCTCGAAGTCGCCGCGCTGGTTATGAGGGTGGTATGCCAGTGCGGCTCCGCGCCCCGGCGTGGCGGGCAGCACCCCAGCGGACATGGCGTGCAGGATGTCCACGGATAGTAGGACGTCAAAGCTCACGGGGGATGACGGACTGATGCCGGTCACGTCGGCCAGCACCATCTCGTTGGAGGTGCCGGGGGCGATGACGAGCATCAGCTCACCCGTGCCCCACTGGCGGTGCTGCTGTGCCCCACCGCTGCCCATGCTGGTGTCCACGGTGGCTGTGCTGGAGTGCACCTTGAGGCCCAGGGTCTCCTGGTGCACCTTGTTCATCACGAACAGCATTGAGCCGGTGTCCACGATCATGACGGATAAGGTTAAATACTGCCCCGTGCGCTGGCTCATGACGAGGATGGATTTTTTTGGGTCGTCGTTGCAGAGGGTGTAACACACAGCCGTGCGTGTGAACCACTTGTTCATGTCCGGGCTCATCTCCTCGAACGCCTTGGTGGTAAGGCGCTGCAGCTCCGCCGGGGGTACTTGCTGGTGGTTGGCGGTGGTGGTGGACAGGGCCGCGGAGAGGCTCTGAGGGGGGTTGTCGTGGTCCTCCTCAATCCAATCGGTGGTCTTCATGAGCACCATCGCGGCAGCGGCGGGGGTTTGCTCGGGGATGTGTTCCTCTCGTCCTCGTACGACGGCGGGAGCTGCGGGTGTGGGGGGCGGCGGGCTGCCCATGCGGCGGAATGACGCAGGGATGTGGCGGTGGTTGACCATGCTGCGGGCCATGTATGAGTGGTGGTGGATGGGGTGCAGTGCCTCCTGGCAGGGTGCCGTGGGAGAACCTGATGCGCCATCGTCGGTTGTGTTCTCGTCACAGCCTTCGGTGTCGTAGTCGAGGGGAATTTCGTCGTCGTCGCTGTCATCCCCCGATTCCATGCCCGGGCAGTCGTCGTCCTCATCATCGTCATGGTCGTCGTCGCTGCTCACGAGGTCGATGACGCCGCTGGGTGGTAGCCAGTTTTCGGGGCGCTCGCGGTGTGACATGCAGCATGTTGGGAGTCCGTGCTGGTCGTGGGCCAAGTCGTAGTGGCATACTTGGGGGTTGCCAATTCTCATTGGCTTGCCGTCAGGTCCCATGGGATACTCTGGCCACTCGAAGTGGATGACTGCGTATGCGATATCAAAGGTGTTCACGGGGGCGTCGCCGGAGGGAACATGGCGGCGTAGGGCGTTAGACAGGGCAGCCTTCTCCCCCGCCACGCGCCGTTCTTGCGTTAAGGTCGATGGCGGCTTAGCGTCGGCAATGTCGTTGTCGCGGGGAGGCGAGGGTGGCGGGCTGTCGGGAACCTGGGTGACCAGATGCCGCGTGATGACGGGGCTGTCGGGTGATGGAGAGGGGCTCTTGGGACTGCGGGGATAATCCTCGGGGTAGCGGTCGGGGTAGTGCTCAGGGACGTTGTCAGGGGCTGGGCTGTCGGGAGAATATGGGGGGCTGGTGGGTGACAATGAAGGGCTGGTGGGGGAATATGGAGGGCTGTCCGGGCCTGGCCTCCTGGGTGAGCGAGGGGGGCTGTCGGGTGCAGGGCTGGCAGGGGAATACCAGTAGTGGGTTGGAGTGGGGCTGACGGGTTCTTCGTGATGATCGGGCGCCTGCGGTGCTCCCTCGTCGTGGGGGGCGGGGGTCGCGCTGGCGGTGGGGTCAGGTGTGCCCCTCAGAAAGGGGTTGCCGTGCTTCATGAGGGCAGCGTACGAGTGGAAGTGTACGATGGTGTCTGCTGGTGCTGCGTCGTTGGGCGGGGTATCGCTGGAGCTGTGCTGCCCAGCGTGGTGGGTGTGCCGTGCGTGAACGTGCAGCCCCGGGGGCAGTCGCGCGGGGGGTGGCACGCTGTGGTAGTCATAGGACTGGGCGTGCCATGTGGGGGCGTCGCCAGTGGGGGCAGTGTGGTTGGTGGAGCGGGGGTTGCTCTCCTTGCCGCCGTACTGCCGGTCGAACTCCGTCTTGGTCAGCGGGTTTTGGCCCTTGGCGACGCGATCATAGTTCACGATCAGCTGGTTCGTCAGGTGTCGTAAAGCGCTGGGCATCTTACCCTGGTTGACCCAGGCGTCATATAAGGTAGTTTTGCCGCTTATGTGGCAGGGCAGCGTGGGGTGATGGAAAAGGTGCAGGGGTTGGTGGCAGAAGGTGCAGTCGTTGTCGTTGGGCCCACCGAGGTTCTCGCTGCACACACCGGTCACCGTGCGGGTCGTGGCTGCTGCGGGCTCCGTGCTGAAGGAGGATGCTGGGGCCGGGAGCGTGAGCTGCCCAAGGAGTTTCCGCCCCGCGGGGTTGAGGCCGGATGGGTCGAAGTTGCTGCCTGCGGACCGCGGGGCTGGCAAGCGTGGGCGGGTGCTGTCGCTCCTGGTGGTGGAGGTGCGCGGTGGGATCAGCGGCGGCGTCGGCCCACCAAAGTTGTGCTTGTGCTGGCCGGTGATCAGCATGTTGGCCAAGGTGGACTTGGTGGGTCCCTCCGCGTATGCCCCCACGTACTGGATCAGGTTCTCCTGCTCGAGGTTGGCCTTCATGATCTTCGTTTCCAGGCTCTTCAGCTTGGTGTGCACGTCTTGCGCCACGTCGGTCACCTCGGTGAGCGTGTGCTCGTTGGTCACGTTCATGGACTTGCTGAATCGTTCCCGGACGATGCCCGCGAGGTGCTCGGGCAGGGCTTGAAGCATGAACAGACCGGCCGTCTGCAGGCTGATTACCTTGGAAGTGGAATCGTGGGGCAAGTTGACCCGCTCCATGAGCCCCACCAGGCGGTCCCGGAGGGCGTTCGGGTCTTCACCAGCCAACATCTTCAAGTTTTTGATCTCGTCCTGGGCGGCCTCGGCTGACAGATCGGCGCACTTCAGCCTCAGCAGGAAGAAGAGCACGCGCTACACACCGCATTGGCAGCCATCCCAAAAATCACACCCAGCTCAACCATCCTGCCCACGCCCTTTGACAGCCTTCCCAGCACCTGGGACCTCGGCGACAGACAGAACATGCTGCGCGCCACGGCTACCCTCCTACCTGGTCATTGGGACCCCGCCCACATCACCAAGCTCACCCAGCACGTACGCCAACAAGCCCAAGAATTAGTGGACTTCGCCGCTGCCAACCCCAACACGGTCACACACCGTCACCCGATGACCAACGCGGAATGCCAGCACACCAGCGCCAAGCAATGGGGAACACAACTAGTGGTCACCACCCCCTCCGAAATCGAACAGCTGGCAACTCACGTCGCCTGGCATCCCGCCGACAAAGTGTGGGACCCCTATGCCGGCACGGGCGCCATCGAAGCAGCCCTGCGCCCCCGCGGCGTGCCCACGCACTCCTCAGACATCAACCCCGCCATGGCCACCAGCACCCCAGTGGACGCACTACAGCCCGCCAACGTCAGGCGCATGGACAGCTACAACGTCGTGGTCACCAGCCCCGCCTTCAGAGTTTTAGACATCGCCCTGCCGTTACTGACTATGGGGAGGGAGCTGACATGTGCTCACGTGCCCCTGCACTACGTGTTCGACGCGCACACGGCCAGACGCAGCTGGCTGTGGGAACTAGCCGCTGCGCAACGTATGAGCATCTTGCTCTGCAAGCAGAAGGGCCCACTCGGCAGGCGCAACGTGTGGCTCATCATCGCAGACACCGCCACCACGCTGCAGCGTAGACTCAAGCCACAAGCCGCGTCGTGCTCCATGTCCTTCTAGCCCAACCCACGACCTCACCACCACCGAGACACAACCACCGCGACGCGCACCCTCACACCTAGGCACTCACCCCAACGCCAACCCCACAGCCCCTGACAACCTCCCCGAGAAGCCCCAACGCCCACGCTTTCATCCGCCCCAACGCAACGTTCCCCTAAAAAGAAAAAAAAAGAAAAAAGTTTTCCCCAGACCAAGCCCGCTGCCCTAATGCCACACCCCAACACCAGCCACAACGACAACAACACGCCCACTGCCACAACCACCCAGCCACTACGCTTCGAGGTCAGCGCACCTCGGCCGCAGCCGCTCAGCCAGCTCCACACAACCAACCGCAGCAAGCCTAACCTACGCTCCACCACCTCAGCGTCCAGCAGAAGGCTCCCAGCCCAGTACGCCCTCAGCTGGGGGGGGGATATATACAAAAAATTTTCCAACGCCGTCAACGACGACAACAACACGCCCACAGCCACAACCGCCCTGCCACTGAACTTCGAGATCAGCGCGCCCCCAGCCGCAGCCGCACCCCCAACTCCACACGACCAGCCACAACCAACCCACCCCACACTCCGCCACACCAGCTCCCCACCCCGACGAACACATCGCACTCTCCCCGTCCCAACCAGCAGAAGGCTCCCTGCCCAGTACGCCCTCAGCTGGGGGGGGGATATATACAAAATTTTTCCCCCGTAACAGCCCACGCGCCCTAACTCCACCAACCCTCACACCTGGAACCTCAGCAGCCTGGCCACCCTGACACCCGCCACGCGCGCCCTTCTCCACCAACCCTCACACCTGGAACCTCAACAGCCTGGCCACCCTGACACCCGCCACGACACGGCGCTGTTCATAATCGCGACAGCTGTCACAACTATAGACACGCCCAACCCTGGGGCCGGGGGGGGGCCCCCTCGCAGCCCCGACAAAGGCCTTCCCTCCCCTTTGCGCTCTCAGCTTCGCCACTTCCCTGCCACCTCTCAGACAGTCATTCCCACGCCCGTGCCCAGTTGTCCCCCACTCCGCAACATCGCTTTTCCCCAATTTCACGCTCAGATACCACAATTTATCCGCCCCAAACATCGCTTTTCCCCAATTTCACGCTCAGATACCACAATTTATACCAGCCACACCACCGCCCCAACTTCACGCTCAGATACCACCAGCATTTATAACCAGCCACACCACCGCCCCAATTTCACGCTCAGATACCACCAGCAATCCACGTCAGCCCAATGTAAATCTTGCTTCAGCAAACCACCAGGAAAGCAGATGCCAGCACCTACGTCCAAGGGCGAGCCTTCCTGACTGCCACCTTTACAGGAGTAAACCTCACAGTCACATCCCCTTTCGCGAGTCGAAACTCCGTGAAACCCGCGATCAGTACGGCGCCCCCCAGACTACCCCTTCCTCATAATCAGTTATTTGCATGATGACGCTGGTCACGCATCTCAGTTATACCCAAAACACGCCAACGCAGTACAGTACGATGCGTCACGACAACAGCACCATCGCACAGCAGCCACGGGCGCCACCCATGGCGTATCAGCCGTTACATCTACCCAAAACACCCCAGTCAGTTATTCAGCAGCACGACAGCCACGTCACCACGTACGACACCAACGCCAAACTCGAGCTACATTCGCCCTGACCCATTTCCTGTTCTACAAAATGCTTTCTCTCTGAACTGCCCCTGCTCGCACAACCGGGGCAACAGTCCGCCGGGCGTGGCGCGGCTCCCGCCGGGCCTGGCTGAGCCCATCTACGGCCTCGTGAAGATCAAGGAACATCACAGGCACCACAGCGCCTCATCCGCGCCACGTGGACGAAATCTCCTACTCGCCGCACCGGATCACCGCTGGCACCTGCAACACCGACGGGTACAGACGCGAAGCACTGCACCGCGCCCCAAGCGCAGACGTTCACGGCAACTCGACATGGACGCACCACATGTGACACCACGTCACAACAGCAGCCATCATCAGAATGTAGTATCTCAAGAGTCACCAACGGGATGTAGCATTTGGCGACAGTTCAAATGAGGAAGCAGATCGCTGATTGGAGAAGGCGAAACATCGCGAACCGAGAAGACACAAAACGCCTAGCTGCAGCTGTAGGAAAGGAGCTTTTAAGGAGAATAGAGACGATTTCAAAACATTCTGCAGATAACACTGAACCTTTCAAAATCATCTTGGCCTTGCGTAAATTTGTATCGAATATTTATATTTCCTCGCTGAATTTACAGCGACTCTGCAAATTCCCACGCACTAAGCGCCTGTTTGAATCAGCCAGGGACAGTTCGTCTGATACGCGCTCCTCACTTAGCGCATAGCCTGAATTCAGTACCCCCGAACCCGCAACCCCGCTCGCGCGACCACACCGGTTAGGCGTAGATCCACACTCGCATAACGGAAGGCGAATCCGCAGCGCTAGAGGCCACAGCTCCACGCAGTTGAGGTAAGCCCGAGACGCCGTGTGCTGAGCGTACGCTTTTCGGGTTTTCTTGCAAAGAACGGACAGTCGTGCAGGGACCCGATATGCACCTAAGAAGTCTGGAGCACCTCTGAATTCACCGCACGACAACAAAACAGGCGCGCGAAAAGTGTACCCTGAATTCATGCTTGTGTGCGTGCGTTTGCGGTATGTGTGCGGGCCGCAGCTCAGCTTTAGCTCCACTCACTAACGCCGCTGCTGCTGCCTTCTACGTGTTCGTACGAAGGCATCGTCTTCGTCGTTTACGACTACTTTTCTTTACCAAGTTCCTAAGGGAATTCTCAGGTGAGGCGCGATAGTTCGCACTCCCGTGAATTCCCACCCTAGGAGTGTTGAGAAGGTGCACGGCGACGCCGAGACGGCCAGCGGCTTTCCGCTTCAAAAACTTGAATTCAGCTCAAACTTGGAAATTCAGCACGCTCGGCTAAGCTCGGCCGCTTCTGACGACGTCACCGCTCAACACTCCTGACGACTTTTCAAACTCCCGAGAGTCAACGGCTCTTTTGCTCGGACCCCGCTGCGACCGTTGTCAAGTGTGCATTCACGCGCGCTCCGGCTGTATGAACGCAGAGTGGATTCACCACACTCCTTTGCTGCTTGGACACCATGAATTCCGAAACTTTGCCCGACTGTGTTCTTTCGCTGTTGTGGTCTGAGCCGACCCCACGAATTCAGCGCCGACTGCCGCCACCTTCTTTGGGCATCCCCACTCGGGCTGGTTGGCCCAACGCAGGGGCTTAATTCAACCTTTTCAACCAGCCCGAGCGAGTTGCGAGGTTGGTATCTGCTGACTGCTGGACCTTGGTATCCCTTTTGGAGTCGGGCCCAGCAGCCCGTTTGTCCGACGTTGCGTGGCTCTCGAGCTGGAGTTGCCCCTTTTCGCCTTCCCCTTTAGGGCTCCGCTCTGACCCGGCACCTTTTCGTCAGGTTGCCTGTCAAGACCCTTGGGGCTGCTCAACTGTCCCGTGCACTTTTGACACTCCCAGAAGGGGGCCTTTTTCACAACTTTGCCCTGTTTCCTGAACCTTTCACCTTCCATTGATTTTGAAATGATACCCCCCCCGGCTGTCGGTGTAGAAAGCGACGTCGTAGGTTGTGGCAAGTTGCTGCATGGTGTACGTGGAGAGCTGTGGTATTGATTTGTTGGGTACGGGGTGATCTGACGGCTGCGTGGGACAATCTCCTAGTTGCGGGAAGTGGGAGATGACGTCGGCATTGTTTTGAGTGCGGGAGGCGGGGTGATATGGGAATGCAGATTGATGGAAGGGGTTGGGTGGGCGATTGTGTCAATACTTCACCCCCCCCAGTCTTGAGGAATCTGTGAGGAAGACGTAAGACTGATAACGAAGAGGTTCGGCACCCTGTTAGGTGATACCGTTCCAGCAGAACAAAACAACACTTTGCAATTGGGCATTCACTCCAGGCCCGAGCTGGCGCGTCGCCAACCATGAATTCCCACAACCTGTCATACAGGCTCGTCGGGGAATTCACCGCTGCCAACGCCCACAAGGGTCGGATTCACAAATACAAACACAATGAAAACTGAAGGAAAATACATCCGGCTGCAATGCTGTCGAAAGGTTGCAGTCGGGTGTTTGGACTCGAGCTGGCGCGCCGTAAGCCGTGAATTCCCACAACCTGCCACACAGGTCCGTTCGGGGAATTCAACGTTGCCACAGCCTGCGCAGGTCGAATTCGCAAAGGTTAACATCATACAAACTGAGGGAAAAACATGGGTGCGGCTACAACCTCGTCAAACAGCAAAAGTCAGGTGTCACGGCTCGAGTTGGCGCGGCTACGGTTGTGCATTCCCAAACGCCGGTCATATATGCCGGTTTGAGCATATTCGGCACGCAAGCCCTGCGAGGTTCGAATTCGCATAGCAAATGGTACAAAATATGGCACAAAAAGGCCGGGCGCATCGCGCACACGCGTGAGTACCGCTGAGAGTGCCTGAGACGGTTCGCCTTCGCGGGTGTGAATTTATGACAAACGCAGCTTCGGGCTATCTCGCCGCTGGGCGCTCAAAGGGAAAAATGCCCCTCTGTGGGAATTCGCGATCGTGTTGTGAATTCGTGAACGTTTTCGGACAGCAGAGGATCTCCAGCGCTGTGGAACTGCGACATGCGTTTCTACTGCTATGCCACGTAAAACATGCCGGGCGGCAACGCGCTTCAGCCGTGCCGGCTCGTAGATTCGCAAAACGGGCACGGGACTAACTTGTACTCGCAGACTGTAGATTCAGGCTCAGGTAAAAGCATGCAACGCAGAAAGGCAAGCGAGCAACACGGGGGCAATTCACAGATAAAAACAAGTGCAACGGCACGACTTCGCACATACGTCAGAGTGGCGTGCCGGCACTCTGGGGATCCGAACCAGACTCTTACAAACTGCTAGTGACGAAGCTCTCATGTGGATTCGAAGCATATGTATGTATATATCACATTTAATACTAGGCCACAAGAGGCAAATATCACTGTCCCGCAGAATGGTTTTGAAAGGTTCGGATCTCACTTTTCGAAAGCAGAGCTAGCTAAGTACTCAAGCGAGCATAGTGAAAGTCCGTGAATGCCATTGTCGTTTCGGATGCCCTGTGACCATTGGTTCCCAGTGACAGCGGCGTTTGGTGTCAACGCGCGCTTGCGTTTGCCCTGTCATGCATTGCCGAGACGTCATGTGTGGTCGTGTCGTGATGTCACTACGCGTGATGTCGTGCTCGACGCTCTGCGGTTCTCGCGGATCGGCACGGGCTGGTCGCGGCGACGTCGATGTAGCGCTTGGCGAGGCGTCGTGCATGATTTAAACTGGGAGGGCGATCTGAGCAGGAGGGTGAACGTGACATGCTCCGGGCGCTCGAGCGGACAATGAACTGGGGTAGGACCGTGACTGAGGGGGGAATGACAATTACTGAAAAAAGGGGGTCATGGCTGGGGCGTTTGCTGTCGGCTGAGACGGGCGCGATGGGGGCAACTGCGGTGGGGTCTGACATGGGCTGCGGTAGCGTGACTGAATATGGGGGTTGTGACAGGCCTTTCAGGGGTGCCCGAGGGACCCCTTCTAAGCGTGTTCATAGTTGTGACAGCTGTCGCGATTATGAACGAGGGGCGGCGATGTAAGGGCTGGCGGGGCGTTGGGGTATTGCTGGGTGCTGAAATGGCGGTGTATCTCTGCTGTGGTTGAGAGTGGGGTGTTGTGAGGGATTTTGGGTTTGAGATGGGGGTGTGGCATTGGAGGGCAAGTTTTTTAAATATATTCCCCCCCCCCAGCTGGTGGCGTATGGATAGGGAGACATCAGCTGGCAAGACACGAAGTGGGCGTGGCGTGGTGATATGAACGTGATTGTTGATGCTGACGTGTGATTGCGGCTGCGGGTGCAGGCGCGTTGATCTCGTCGTTGATGTCAGTGGCTGAGCGGCTGCGGCTGCGGGCGCGTTGATCTCGTCGTTGATGTCGGTGGCTGAGCGGCTGCGGCTGCGGGCGCGTTGATCTCGTCGTTGATGTCAGTGGCTGAGCGGCTGCGGGCTGCGCGTTGATCTCGTCGTTGATGTCAGTGGCTGAGCGGCTGCGGGCTGCGGGCGCGTTGATCTCGTCGTTGATGTCAGTGGCTGAGCGGCTGCGGCTGCGGGCGCGTTGATCTCGTCGTTGATGTCAGTGGCTGAGCGGCAGCGGCTGCGGGCGCGTTGATCTCGTCGTTGATGTCAGCGGCTGAGCGGCTGCGGCTGCGGCGCGTCGATCTCGTCGTTGATGTCGTGGCTGAGCGGCTGCGGCTGCGGGCGCGTTGATCTCGTCGTTGATGTCAGTGGCTGAGCGGCTGCGGCTGCAGGCGCGTTGATCTCGTCGTTGATGTCAGTGGCTGAGCGGCTGCGGCTGCGGGCGCGTTGATCTCGTCGTTGACGTCAGTGGCTGAGCGGCTGCGGCTGCGGGCGCGTTGATCTCGTCGTTGATGTCAGTGGCTGAGCGGCTGCTGCTGCGGGCGCGTTGACCTCGTCGTTGATGTCAGTGGCTGAGCGGCTGCGGCTGCGGGCGCGTTGACCTCGTCGTTGATGTCAGTGGCTGAGCGGCTGCGGCTGCGGGCGCGTCGGTCTCGTAGTTCAGTGGCTGAGCGGCTGCGGGCGCGTCGATCTCGTAGTTCAGTGGCTGAGCGGCTGCGGCGTGCTGATCTCGTAGTTCAGTGGCTGAGCGGCTGCGGCGTGCTGATCTCGTAGTTCAGTGGCTGAGCGGCTGCGGCGTGCTGATCGTAGTTCGGCTGCGGCGTGCTGATCTCGTAGTTCAGTGGCTGAGCGGCTGCGGCGTGCTGATCTCGTAGTTCAGTGGCTGAGCGGCTGCGGCGTGCTGATCTCGTAGTTCAGTGGCTGAGCGGCTGCGGCGTGCTGATCTCGTAGTTCAGTGGCTGAGCGGCTGCGGCGTGCTGATCTCGTAGTTCAGTGGCTGAGCGGCTGCGGCGTGCTGATCTCGTAGTTCAGTGGCTGAGCGGCTGCGGCGTGCTGATCTCGTAGTTCAGTGGCTGAGCGGCTGCGGCGTGCTGATCTCGTAGTTCAGTGGCTGAGCGGCTGCGGCGTGCTGATCTCGTAGTTCAGTGGCTGAGCGGC
>LGRX02027671.1:0-29699 GCA_001247695.2 Cymbomonas tetramitiformis | reverse complement strand
TGTGCACGGCGACCGGGCGCCATCGAGGCTCTTCGGAGAGGAGATGAGCGGGCCTGGGAGCGTCACACCGCACACGCGTGCCCCGGTGACGAGCGCGGAGCGCAGCACCCACGTGAGGGTCGCTGCTGAGGCCTGTGTGGCCGACGCTCCGGGCGAGATGGCGCCCAGCGATGGGACGCTTCGCCACACGCACACAAGGGACGCCGCCCTTGTGCTCGTGTCGCTACAGGGTGAGCACGAGAGGTGCTCGCCCGCGCCCTTCCCCACGGCGCCAGGAGAAAGCGTCCAGGCGTGGACCGCTTTTCTTTTGGGAAGGAAGAGAGCGCGCCGCGGGTGGCACACGATGACCGCCGCGAGCGCGCCGAGCGTACCGCCACGAGGCAGCCGGATAGATGGCCGCTGTCTCGGGCCGCGTGACGCGCAGCTGCCTCACCAGGCACGCCATACTCATGGTACCTAGGGGTGGCGCGCGGCGTGTGCACGGCGACCGGACGCCATCGAGGCTCTTCGGAGAGGAGATGAGCGGGCCTGGGAGCGTCACACCGCACACGCGTGCCCCGGCGATGAGCGCGGAGCGCAGCACCCACGTGAGGGTCGTTGCTGAGGCCTGTGTGGCCGACGCTCCGGGCGAGATGGCGCCCAGCGATGGGACGCTTCGCCACACGCAGACAAGGGGCGCCGCCCTTGTGCTCGTGTCGCTACAGGGTGAGCACGAGAGGTGCTCGCCCGCGCCCTTCCCCACGGCGCCAGGAGAAAGCGTCCAGGCGTGGACCGCTTTTCTTTTGGGGGAAGAGAGCGCGCCGCGGGTGGCACACGATGACCACCGCGAGCGCGCCGAGCGCACCGCCACGAGGCAGCCGGATAGATGGCCGCTGTCTCGGGCCGCGTGACGCGCAGCTGCCCCACCAGGCACGCCATACTCATGGTGCCTAGGGGTGGCGCGCAGCGTGTGCACGGCGACCGGGCGCCATCGAGGCTCTTCGGAGAGGAGATGAGCGGGCCTGGGAGCGTCACACCGCACACGCGTGCCCCGGCGACGAGCGCGGAGCGCAGCACCCACGTGAGGGTCGCTGCTGAGGCCTGTGTGGCCGACGCTCCGGGCGAGATGGCGCCCAGCGATGGGACGCTTCGCCACACGCAGACAAGGGACGCCGCCCTTGTGCTCGTGTCGCTACAGGGTGAGCACGAGAGGTGCTCGCCCGCGCCCTTCCCCACGGCGCCAAGAGAAAGCGTCCAGGCGTGGACCGCTTTTCTTTTGGGGGGGGAAGAGAGGCGCCGCGGGTGGCACACGATGACCACCGCGAGCGCGCCGAGCGTACCGCCACGAGGCAGCCGGATAGATGGCCGCTGTCTCGGGCCGCGTGACGCGCAGCTGCCCCACCAGGCACGCCATACTCATGGTGCCTAGGGGTGGCGCGCAGCGTGTGCACGGCGACCGGGCGCCATCGAGGCTCTTCGGAGAGGAGATGAGCGGGCCTGGGAGCGTCACACCGCACACGCGTGCCCCGGCGACGAGCGCGGAGCGCAGCACCCACGTGAGGGTCGCTGCTGAGGCCTGTGTGGCCGACGCTCCGGGCGAGATGGCGCCCAGCGATGGGACGCTTCGCCACACGCAGACAAGGGGCGCCGCCCTTGTGCTCGTGTCGCTACAGGGTGAGCACGAGAGGTGCTCGCCCGCGCCCTTCCCCACGGCGCCATGAGAAAGCGTCCAGGCGTGGACCGCTTTTCTTTTGGGGGGGAAGAGAGCGCGCCGCGCGCACTGCCACGCTAGCCATTTCTTCCATGGTGAGGACGTGGCCCAGCCGCTGGCGAGGGGCGCTCTTCGACGCACGCGAATTGAGGACCTGGTGAACCTATGGCATACGGTTGAAGCGGACGACGCGTAGTAGACGGAGAACTGAGTTTGTGCGCCTGCACGACGAGCATATGTGACCTCTTGACCGAGGTCCCCTACTTGCAAAGATTTTTGTTCCGTATTATCGACAGCCTTGGTAGCCGATGCGAGTGTTATGACCATCATGATGGCGGGAAATTGAAGACCGAAAGCTGCCTTGATATGAGTAGTGTGCCGCTGTGAGGAGCGCCAGCGATGTGACCTTAGTGGAGCCCTCAAGCTAATCAGATGAGCAAACGCGATGAGCAAAGTAGTAACGTATATGTTCGCGAGGACGCTTCCCACGTGAAGGGGGGGGGAGTTGTGCTAGGACAACATACTGTGTCATGCGCGGATGACTCAGCGGTGTCATACATGCTAGCAGTGCCATACGCGCCTTACGATATTAGCGCCCGAGACCCCTGTTGAGGAAGAGACCCCCCTTAGTGGGAGTACACAGTACTAGTGTACGGTGTAATAAGGTGTCATAGTGAAGCACTGACACCTCATACTGCATGATACTGTAGTAGAAGCATATGATAGGTTAATGAGACTTGGCCATGCTGACTAGGATTAACTCAGGGAGTTGAGTGAATAAGTAATGGCCAAGGCCAAAGAAACAGAGAGTTCCCAAGAGTAAAGACAAGCCAATATGGCAAAAGATATAACCTAATTCTTACATGCAAGTATATGCATTAAGTCTGGACATAGATCCTAAGAGTGACATAGCTCACTATGACCTTATAAGGCATAATATAGAACCTTGCTTTATATGAGTCCCATCACAAGTAGTTACAGTGTCTGTTATGTGAGGAGGGTTACAGCTGCCTCCCACATGATGGAAGTCATCTCCTTCAACGAGGGGAAGTGGTTATGCTGTAAAGTTGACCAATCTGATCATCATAAAAGTGACAGATTTGAGAAAATCGATTGAAACTTGTATTGAAAATAACTATTCCTTACAATAAGGTATTGCACCTAAGGGAATAAGGGTTTCATCGTCTGAAATAGGAAAAGACTTTTACATTAACTCTAGTTCCTGAATCCAGAATCGCATAGAAAAATATTCTATCCTGTACATATAGAAAGCACATTAGATACAGATTCTGAACATTTAAGTGGGCTTGAATGCACTCACATTTGTACTGAGTTGCAATTGTCCAAAGTTTTTACTCTGACATCATTACTTATTTGTGGAATAGCATACAATGGTATAAACCATCCACATATAGATTGACACCATATTTGTAATTTCATATCATTTTGGCACATAAGACAAGTATGCTTCATTAAGGAATGAAAACTCTTTCAAAATTCATTCTGGAATATTTAGAATTTTGTTGCCTCATCCATTAGGCCACGAAGTTTTGGAAAACCCGCAATCTGCATATGGTCTCCAAGCACAGTTCATCCTCATTCTGGAAAGTGACAGAAAATTTATAGTCATAAAACAAGTCACAATTCTATCGGATTGAAATGACACATTCATCATTCACATTTCTTTATCATAACAAGTCTCTGAATAGTGTTTGCCCAAAAATAAAATGGGCACCATTGAGATAAGTGATCATGTGCTGAAAAATATACACATATCACTAAGCAATGCCATGTTCTATTCATAATGAAATGACATGTCAGCCATCCATCAACTACGAAAATACAACTCGTAGTAAGTTGTTGTCATTACGGACACTTCTTGATTGACTCTCCATTAGCTTCGATACCAAAATTAACTTCGGTACTGATTTCTTTGTTCATCATGACAATCATTATCCAGAACCATTGTCTAAGTTGGGTACACTATAGTAACCCTGAACTGACAAAGTATGTGGGCTGCAACCCAACGACTGCATTTGACATCATCTGGCATTTGTCACATTCAAAAACGTCAGGCATATTGCCAATATGACGTAGAGAGAATCAATGTTCAGATTGACATTGTTACCTCTAAAGCATTCGATGAGTAATCTCAGTCTGATTCTCTATCAAACCATTTTTCACATAACATAATGATTGAATAACATCCTCCATCACCATCTGATTGGTTTGATACATCTCTTTTTGCGAAGGGGAGGAAGAGTATAGATTCATTCATTTTTTATACAGCTGCCACAAATTGATTTACATCATTGTGATTTGCTTGGAAAATTAAAATTTTTATCAAAAGTTCCAGCATCTGTGTTTAGCAGCCATTAAGTTGATGACACGGTACATCATGCCGATTGAAACATCAAATGAAGTCTTATTTGACTTACTAACACATGAAGTTCATTGCGAGGAAATCATAGATACATATTTCTCCGGCTCTATCATTTTTATGAAGGGCACTGACATGGGATAACAATGGTTTTTCAAAGGTGAATAAGCTATATTGTAAGCTTACGACCATCACTTTGACGTCAACAGCCTGAGATGCTGATTGTCGAAATTCAAGAGTTGAAGGATTCGATGAATCAACCTTGATACATGTGTTTTGATTGATAAATTGTTGATCCATGGTTTCTTCCCAAAATCTAGAGAAGCTGGCACACAAGTTGTTGCCAATGTCTTAAGGAAAGCATCTGAGCAAAGGATTGCTAGTTGTGCCATCAGGCATCGAATTTCATAACAGAAAATCCGAGTGAGTAAATTCGCCACTCTAGCTATTGCCGTCATTCCTTCCAGGTTCACGACAAGAGACAATTCATCAAAGTCATACACCAATGCATAAATCACATGCATGGTTGCACAGTTTGTATCCGAATGCCATTCCATCAAAGTTAAGCATCTTGACAATAATTCTGGCCAACCAAAAGCCTTCCTGTTTTCGGATATCTTGAGCATTCTCATTTCCAGTTCCATTATGGACTAGGAAGCATCATGACTGTGCCTCGCCAGGACACTAATTCTCAAAGCCGCACACTTGACGCGAGCCTTATGAGACAGTGACCTTTGGCTTGTGGGGCGTCAACCCCTTATCAAATCCTGAACACTTGTTAACACCTGGATAAATTTATCATGATGCAACTTAAGTGGGATTATAAGTTCCACATAATCATATTGTCTACGTATGCTGAAGGCATAACTATTGCATATGGTTACAATAAATCGCAGCTTCTATTACATTGTGGCTTCTAAGTCAAAAGCTGATAGCCAATGACTTTTTGCCAAAAATTGCCGACCATATAAAAATCAGGCCATGGAAACATGTACCCAAGAGGTTTTCGTCCATCGGTCACATATATATATCAGGGCTGCATCCCAAGAACTGCAGGGCTGCATCCCAAGAACTGCAGGGCTGCATCCCAAAGACTGCGATGCACCTTCGGTGCAATGGGCTGCAACCCGAGAACTGCAGGGTTATATCCCTAACATTTTTTACCCTGCATCAAATTGATATGACAGGAGCAGGAATTGATCCTTCCTTGCTAAGGTGTAGTGAGCCTTGTATAAATCATACCCTTACACAGATACGCATATGCGGGTACCAATATCTGTGAAAAACTGCTAATGCTACCTTTGCCAAAACCGTGGTTTGTCATCGGATTCTTGGCCAGTCATCCGAAGCTACCGGAGACATCGACTGAGGTAGACGGAGTTGTGATCCTAAGTTGTGCTTGACAAACATAACTAAATAAATTTCACATTAGTACGTGGCGAATCCATTCTCACTCATCGCGATAGATGTTCGTCAAAGCGTGCGTACTGGACAAAAACATTGAGGAGTTAAGCAGACCGGTTAAGGATTATAAGTCCAATTCCGTTAAGCAGGGCCGCTCCGTTTGCATTAAAACAAGCCCCTTTGTTCGTTTATTATCGAAATCGGGCTCCCCATTACCGCCTAGGATCCTCCAAAGTAGCTTAAGGAGGGGAGGAAGAGTTGGGTGCACTATATCAGGCCGAGAATCGTTCGATTATAAATTGTTAAATCGTGGGATCATCGATCGCGCAAAGCGACGACGGCTAGCGCAAATAATCCGTAACGTAGACTTCGGATGCTTTGAAACGTCTAGCACATACATGATAACGTGTGGATCAATCAGTAATCCAGCGTAGGATTGTATCGCGAAAACGCTCTTCATTGAACCTTGGAACGTCACTCAAAGATACGATTTCCGTAAAGGTGGGCTACATCCTAAGAACTGTAAGGTGAGGGACTAAAGTGGACTCAGTTCCCCCCAATAACCTAAAAACACCATGAGGGACGCCTCAAATCGGTGTAAGAAGACTGGTACCAGCAAGAAGCGACAACAACAAAGACATCAAAGACATATACAAAGGTATGCCCGTTGTGAGGTCACAACTCTCTTAAGAGGGGAGATCTGTCAGGGTTATGACCGATGACATATGTGTCATACATGTCATACGTGTCATACCTGTCATACATGTCATATCATGTCATGTCATGTCATGTCATATGTTATTATGACAGTCGACAGTATGGTCGATCATGACTGTACAGGTCGAGTCGCGTCATACATTTATGACAGTCGTCAGTACGGTCGACGATGACTGTACATGTCGCCAGATGATTATGTCACATCATCAGGCATCCCTGTCATCGAGAGTTCGTACTCCGAACTAGAAGATGACAGAGCAAAGATACATCTTGTCGATTCTTCAAGAACCATCTTTCGCTTTAGCATGCACGGAACATGCATGCGCAGCACGAACGAACTAGTCGTTTATACAATGCTGGTCGTTCAACCTACGTCTCGGGTTCACAACCCAATGGCGGTACCATCTAAGATGATGGGAGACGTAGGTACTTAAGTGAGGAAGCGTTGTGCTTCAGCAGCTCTAGATTCAGAGACTGCACTCACAAACCCGCATATACGTTCACTTGTGTATGCTGTTCAACTGCACAGTGATTATTGATAATATTGAATATTATAACAGGGCTCGCATAGCTCAGCCCTTAACAGAGGCAACCTGAGAAGGCTCTACCGCCGCGGCCGCTTGACCCATAAGATCCTCGAACTCGGCCGGAACAACCGCTTCCGCGGGAGGGTGTGCTTCCTCGGGGGCGGGTGTCTCTTGCGGAGACTCAAAAACAAATAAAAGAGCTCGAACGGTGTCGAGGAAAAAGGAATCCTTGCATGTATCATCGACGAAAGGAAATTGGACGGGTGCATTTCCAAGGTTGTAACAAGCGGGGAGCATGTGTGCTTGCACCGCATCAACTTGAAAGGGGATTGGCAACGTGATCGCCCGATTCACCTCTTCGCCCACCAACGCGAAGAGATTGGCGGTGACCAAGTCCGGTGGTTGGACACCTTGGGATGAGAGCCGGTTTGTGAAGATGTGGTTGGAAATCACCCCAACCCGAAACCAAGTTGAGATGGGGCTTGTGGATGCACGCCCACCCGAACACGCATGCGCCTTGCTTTTCAGATAGTGGACAAGGAAGGAGATGTCCGGCGGGCTCAACTCATGCACCACGCGACAGATGCCGGGCTCCACGCCAACAATGGACGGCTCCAACGCCAAAGGCGTGTCCATGCTCGTTCCCCGCCTCTCGGAAAAAAAGCCGCTTGCTTGGGAAGCGCTCATTCCCCCAAAGAAAAGAAGGTTGAATTCCTCATTGGACAAGCGAGTGGGGGCGAGGTCTTGCGGGCCAAAGACTTGCAATGGACGCGCGTTCATTTTGTTGTAGCGTCGCGGCTCTAAAAGATCTTTCATGAACCGAAAAAGACGCGGTTCGTCTTTCTCGTTGACTTGGCCATTGCCCACGAGGAGTTTCACCTCACGTTCGAACGTTGTTTTTTCCAGCACCCCTTCAGGTTTTTTTGCATCGCTTGGGTCAGGGAGAGCCAGAATCATCTGCACGCGATACGCGTAAGCGGATGCGTGCACTTTGAGCGGGTTGAAGAATGGGCTTTCCCATCGCTTGTTTTGGTCTTGGGCCTTCAAAGTGAGAGCCATGAGCTTAAAACGATCGTCTCTCAAACTTGCGTATTCTGCTCTTGTCCAAGGGCTGGGGTGGGGGAATTCGGGTAAACGCAAGGAAAAGAATGGCCCAAGTACCACCAACCCCAAGCACTTCGGCCCATTCCCCAAGTCAACGTCCCCATACGTCGCGACTAGCGCGACGAAGTTACACCCTTGCGAGTGGATCACGTACTTACGAAGAAGTTTATACAAGGTACCCTTGTAGAAGTTCTCGCTTTCCACTCTTGATAGGATGACAACGGGTATAGCACCTTTTTGGACCTCCGCAAGGCATCGCTCCTCATATGCTTGCTCAAGTGGTTCCACTGGTCCACTCTTGCGAGGCAAACGCTGCAAGCACCAAACACAAGAAACCCTTTAATAACGGAAAAAATTCAGCAGCGCTTCCGCCCATTAGGCTCAAAATTGAACTCATACCCTAACACCTAATGCAACCTCGACTATGAGTCAAAGGTTGTAGGTTAGTATGATGAAGCCTCGCTCATAGAGCCGCAGGCCTGGTATGAATTGCAAACGAAGGTTCCGACCGTTGGTCCGCAAACTTTCGTTGCAAAGATGAAGTAAGCAAACAAAGATCGCAACAAAGGCAAAGAACAAAGATCCGTCGCTCACAAATTCAGACAACGCGCGAAGCGTACCAAAGAATCGTCCACGCCTTGGGTAAAGTCTTCCATTGCGTAAGTGCGTAAAAATATACAAAAATTTTTAAAGAAAGAGATATAATATCCAATAGGATATTACAGCAGTTCACTGAAAGTTTCGTAACCCTTTAGGCTTTCCACTATTCCTATCAACGCTCACCACTGTCAAGAACTGCAAAAACGGTCACGATTCTGCAAAAGCCGACACTGGAAATTTGTGCCATGACACCATTCGGGTGTCATCGTCATTTCAATTCTCGCCCGAGAATTCCAAATTCTCGGGCGAGAATTCCAAATTCTCGGGCGAGAATTTTATGTCACGCTCTCATCGTCGCACTGCTATTCCGTCATCATCATCATCGTCATTAGTTTCCATGTCATATCGTGTCGTTGTTTTCATCGTTGACTGACTCGTTCACTTCCGTCTGACGCGCCAGTGGTTTCTTTTACAGAATTCTGTCGTTCTGTACAGTTTATGTCGTTTTGTACAGTGGTTAACGGTGGTGGCCCCATGTCGTCTACACAAGTCAAGTCATATTTCGTCTGACGCGCCAGTGTCGGCTGCGGCTTTTGCAGAATCGTGACCGTTTCCAGACTCAGCCCATTTTTTTTTTTCCCCAGACTGAGCCCAGGGGGGCTCCGCCCCAATACCCCCCCGTAAGTACACTTTTTTTTCCATCGAATGAGGGGCTCCGCCCCCCACACCCCCGTAAGTACACTTTTTTTTTCCAAGATCGGAGGGGCTCCGCCCCCCACACCCCCCGTAAGTACACTTTTTTTTTTTTCCGTGGACAGAGGGGGCTCCGCCCCCCACACCCCATTAGTATTACTTTTTTTTTTCGTGACTGTGTCACCAACTTGCATTCTGGGAGCTTTGCAGACTGCGTCACATGTCATGAAACTTGGCGACCACCTATCTGAACACAACGTGTCGACGACGACAACGACAACGCTTTGCGGGCGTCATCGTCACCGTGTCCTGTGACACTGCACTGCACTGCACTGCACTGTCTCAGGCTGTCACCAACTTGCACTCTGTCAGACTGTCACCAACTTGCTCTCTGGGAGCTCGAGCTCTGCGAGCTCCTGTGTATAATTCCCAACGCTCATGACACTGTCACCAACTTTCATTCTGGGAGCTTTGCGGACTGCGTCACATGTCGTAAAACCTGGCGACCACCTACCTGATCACAAAAGTGTGACGACGTACTCGTCCACACATTAAACGCCGCATGGGCCCTCCGTCGGAGACGGGAGGGTATAAATTTGTAAACTAATGTTCAAATTAATGCTTAAACTAATGTAGATAACGTTATATTAGCCATTATATAATGTGACACTATATCATGTGACACAATATAATTAAACGCCGCATGGGCCCTCCGTCGGAGACGGGAGGGTATGTCGGTCACCTTATATTAGACACAAATTATATTAGACACAATGGGTGTCGGCAATACCCCGTTCAATACCCTGCTATTGTTACTGTCACCTAGGTACCACTTTTTGTAAGACTCGAAGATTGACCAAGGCGAATAAAATCGCATTAGATTTTTTAGATTTGGAATCAAATCTAAACAGCCACTCGTATGCACGACTTATGACATTGAGATTCACTTTGCTCCTATTTGACTTTTTCGTCTCACCGGACAACCCGGCAACACTTGAGGCAACATGTTGCACTGCTCATCGTGGAATGATCCGGTTTCAGCGTTGAGCACTGTCGTGTGTGGCTTTTGTCGTTGGCCTGGGTCTGATAGAAAACACTAAAACTTGCACCGTGTCAGCAATTTCTCCAACATCTACCCCAGCACAGGGCGCTCATAGATGGCTGAGACCAATGCGAGTTCCTCTAAACGGAGTTCAGAGCCAGATGAATTGTGTCTATTCACCCAGATGAACCCGCGCGCCTGTCTGCCACTGAACGGCTAGAGCTTGGTCGTCGAGCATGCCACATAACACGGAAGTTGCTGCATAAATACCCTCAAGATCGGGGCGATTTGCGCGAACTTCTCCGTATGGTGGATGCGCGAGAAGTGGTGAACATCTCGGGAATTCCCATCGCCGCCCAGAAGGACCTCGTCGCGGAACTCTTTTCTACTCTGCAGCTGACCACGTCAAAGGTTTATGTTTTCAAGTCCCGCTTGGGACAAGATCCTGTATTCCGGACCATAGGTAAGAGTCTCAAGCTCTGACTTTAGGGTTTTGGAACTTCCATAGCCCAACCGGAAGATCATATTAACTTTCGTGGATAGCGCTTCAGGAATACCAGCTCGCTGACTATCCTCGACATTCTGGTTTGGTTGAGCAGTTGTTCTCTTATCACGTTGTTGCTTGCCGTCCCTGCCATGCGCTAAAAAGCTGGTCGGTCGCCTGAAGCCGTTGCTCGACCTCAATCATATCACGCGAAGGAACCCAGCTAACAATCCGCCGGGCTTGGCATCCGTCGTATGATCCTGTTCCTGGCCCGACATCCTTCCGAAACTTGCGTCGCCTCACCTCCACCTGTGCTTACGGTGGCTCAAATCGTGAACATCAGGTCCAGTATTTGACGAGCGGATTACTACCCCGCCGCCCTCGCCGAATGCCGCTCAAGTGGACGAAGCTGAGGAGGAACGAGGTGAGGTTTGGTATACACCAAACTGAATTTGCACAGTTAATTTACACCTGTTAAAATTTAACGTGTGCCCGCAAACGTGGGCCCGCAAACTCTGCCTGTTATATCCAGATATCGAAGGCCTACCCTAACCCTTGCACAGGATCTTGCGTTTCACTTTTGGTGTTCTTTGTGTGAGGCATACACCTGCGCGCGGCCTGCGCAGGCGGTTACGACGAGGGCCCGGTAGACCTCCCCGATCTTATGATGCACCGCGAACCGGTCGAGAAGCATGTCGTGGAGGAGCAGCCGCCGATAGAGGAGCCGTTGGAACAGGGAGTGGCCACGGAGTTGAACGGGGGGGAGACGGCCACTGCAATCGGCCCCACGGCTCCAAAGAGGGTTCTTGGGCCGCAGGCCCCGCCGCCAGACGTGCTATACGCCGCAACTGCCATGGCCGACTTAGCGCAGGAGAGGCCAGATGCGGACGCCGACGAAGCGGAGGACACGGACTTCATAGGCCCCCCACCGCCAGCTTTCGTGGCCGAGGACGAGGCCACAACTGGTGACAGCCGAGTGCAAGAGGTGTGGAGTGCAAACTGAAATTCATAACTTCAGGGAGGCCGTATGGTGGCCACCCTCGGGAGGGGGGTCAAGGGAGGCAGTTGCCGCCCTCGGGAGCAATATCCAGTGAAGCCATAAGAGACTCACTTTCGGGAGGGCGTGTCACGGAGCCTGTGCGATGGCCACCAATCGGCAGAGTATTCCAGGGAGGCTGTGCACTGCCACCGTCTTATCTCGGGGCACTGCTTCCGGGTAGTTGCACCTGCTTTCGGTCTGTTGACCAGCAACTCAACTGCCCCTTGGCTTTTCCTGGTTCGGCAGGTGCTCAGAATCATCAATGCCGCCGCCCAGAAGGAGGATGCCTATGCCATCATGGGCGCGGATCCATCCTTGAAGACCGCAGAGATCAAAAAGTGCTATTGGCGACTTTCCTTGCGGGTGGCGACCCCCCTGTGCCACCTGCGTACGCTCCGTGGAGTTATTCGCACTGCAGCTGCAGTTTTGCCTAGCCGTCACTCTGCATTCCCTGCCACTCCGTATGGCCAACACACGTGGCATGCCTCCCAGCCACTCGGTACGCCTCCCAGCTAAACACTGCATCAGACGGTGCTGGATGGGGATGCGTGGATGACAGGTGCATCCTGACAAATGCGACCACGAACAGGCCAAAGAGGCCTTTGATCTCATCCACAAGGTAACGAAATGCTGCCCTGCCCTGCCACCAAGCCTTCTGCTCACCGTGCCCTGCTGACATCAAGCCTGAGGAAAAGAAAGGGCCACGGGAGCTTCGATCTATAGTGTGCTGTGGAAGGCTCGACTGTTGCGAAGTGCTCCTGCTGGCATCTACAGTGCGCTGTGGAAGACTCGACTACTTTTTTGAGCAGAGGGTGGCACACTTGGAACAACCGTTCCATTTAGCAGAGGAAACGGTGTTTGGGGACTCTCTCAGTGATGCCCTGCCCTGATCCGTCGGGAGGGGGGGGGGGCGGCGCCTCCTGGCAGGCCCATAAGGAGCTGCAGGACCCGGTGCAGCGCCGCGTGCTGGATGACAAGCGCGAGGAGGCCGAGGTGCTGCCACCGCCATGCACTCCTCACAACCGTGCTGCCTGCCCCTTGCGCTGCCTACGTTTTGCGCCGCTGCCACCATGCTTCCGTCACGAGCGTGCCGCCTCCCTGTAGGTGCGGTTGTTGCGCCCTATCTACTTCGACATACCAGTCCGGGCCCTGTCATAGCGCCACGTGGATGATGGTGCAATGCTCACTAATCAGTGTCCAGCTGCATCCGTAAGCGTGGCCCCACGAAGGCCTATCACGAGGCCCCTCTGACTGTGGCATCGGGATGAGCTCGTGAGGGAAGCGGCGGAGCGCGGCGGAGCGCGGAGGGGAGAGATATGACCCAGGTGCTTAAGATGGTTCGAAAGCAGCGGCTTGAAGCACGTGAAGCTGCGCTTTGGCGCCAGACTCGAGGCCTGCCTCCGGAGGTGCCCCTCTCCTCCGGCCTCCCCCATGGCCTCTGGCCTGCCTTCGAAGACGAACCCATGACCCCTAATCTCCTTAATATCTGATCCATGGCTTGCCCCTGGAGGCCCCCGACCTCCTGATGGCATGCTGGTCGTCCTCGTGAGCGACCTCTACCCCCTTTGAGGCGTGGCCTAACCCCTGAGCGGATCCCCTACCTCCGTGCGCGAGTTGCCCGCATGGCCATGCTCCCATGGGATCTCGGCTCCGCGCACTGATCTACGCCGCGGCATACCCGACGCTCCGCAACTGCGGCGTGGAATGCAAGCAGAATACAAACATTAATGAAAGGTGATTATTGAGTTCCAAGATGACTTCTGTTTTGGCGTGTTGCCTAACTGGTGTCTCGACCTCCTAAGGTGGCTATGTATGCCAGTCGAGGAGTTGCGGAGCGTTAGATTTGTTGCGGATCGGCGTCGCACTCTGCTACATTTTAGGATGAACATTTTGCCTGCCCCAGAGACAGGGTCAGCGCCCTCATCAATGATCCAAGGGCTAAACCCGGAGGTGACCCTGTTCCGCTTGTGACTCGCGGTCTGCCCCCCCGGAGGTGAGCGCTGCTTGATCAGCAGCCCATCTGAGCATGCCGGGTAAGAGGACAGTCCGCCGTTTTCACGGTGTGTGCAAAAGGCATCTGAGCATGCCGGGTAAGAGGAGGGTCCACCGTTGTCCCGGTGTGTGCAAAAGGCATCTGAGCATGCCGGGTAAGAGGAGGGTCCGCCGTTGTCCCGGTGTATTTCGGCAGCTTATCTGAGCATGCCGGGTAAGAGGAGGATCCGCCGGTCGTCCCCCAGTGTGTCTAAAAAAAGCGTTTGAAACCGTCTTACGGAGTAAGGAGGATCCGCCGTTGTCCAGTGTGTGCAAAAGGCATGTCTGAGCATGCCGGGTAAGAGGACAGGTCCGCCGTTGTCCCGGTGTGCAAACGGCATGCGAGCATGCCGGGTAAGAGGACGGTCCGCCGTTGTCCCGGTGTGTGCAAAAGGCATCTGAGCATGCCGGGTAAGAGGACGGTCCGCCGTTGTCCCGGTGTGTGCAACAGGCATCTGGGCGGCGCACTGATCTGAGCTGTGGGTGGAAGCTGAATGCATCACACAGGAAGGTGATGAGAAGCTGCTGGACATAGAAGACGATGGTGAAGAAGAAGAGGAGGAGGGCCGGGGGACCTAGATGACGGAGCTACCCCCGGAACGCAGGCCCAATCAAGGACCCCCTTCACAGACATCGCAGACATCGTTTGCAAAAACCGCGCAGACGGGTGGCCCCCGGACGCAACATCTCTGCTTTCTTTGCGCCACCGTCCTCCGCCCTTGTGCCACCGCCCTCTGCCCTTCTGCCAACGCCCTCCGCCCTTCTGCCAACGCCCTCTGCCCTTCTGCCACCGCCCTTTGCCCTTCTGCCACCAGCAATTTCAAGTTGCTCCTGGGAACCAGTAATGTGCCCTGCTGGCGAGCCTGCTGCCACTAAATGCAGAGTCGAAGACTGTGTCTGGAGGCCTTAGAGTTGGGGTTGCCTGCTGCCACTGTGATCTCTGGAGGCCTTAGAATTGGGGGTGGAGAGGTGCAGGTCGTGGGGACACAAGCGGGTGGACGGACACCCCGGCTCAGGCCAAGGACCGCGCGGCCCAAAAATACATTGAAAGCTACGAGGTGCGGCCATCATCTTCTTCATGTCCGCGCGGCCTTCCCCTGATCCTCCTGCTGCGTCACTCACTTTGCATTGAGCTCCCCCCGTGTCACGTGCACCCAAGTGTCCTCCCCCCGTGTCACATGCGCATGAAAGTCGCCCGTTGCCCTTTGCAGAGCGCTGCACTGCTCGAGCTCCAAGCTGTTGACGCAGGGAATAGTTCGGTACCCGCCTTTCAACCTGGTGGCTGCTTCACACCCCCTGTGAGCCACCACTGTTTGGTGTGATTGTAATGCTACACCCCTCCCCCCCACCGGAGAGGGGATCTAGGGGGGGCGGGAGGGCATGGGGCGTGGTCTGAGAGAGGCTGGAATATCGGGTAGGAGAGGGACCGTGTGATCAAAGAAGGGGTAAGAGGCGGGAGAGGTAACAGGCAACGCTGCGATTAGAGGCATCGGAGGCGCAAGCGAAGGCCGCTGCGGAGAAAACTGCCAAGATGGTGGACAGCTATAACGATCGGCAACGCCCAAAGACCCTTCTCGAGATGCACCAGGTGTGGTCCGACGCCGCACATGGTGCTTTTGGCGCGAGAGGTGTGAGGTGACACCGGGCCCTCGGCGCGAGAGGTGTGAGGTGACGCAGCGCCCTCGGCGTGAGAGGTGTGAGCTGACACCGGGCCCTCGGGGCGAGAGGTGTGTGAGGTAACGCAGCGCCCTCGGCGCGAGAGGTGTGTGAGGTGACGTAGACCACAGGGAGAACTGGTGCTAAGGAAGAGCGAGGGGCATAAGCGAAGTCAATCGACCCTGCAGTCTGCTTACATTCACTCGCTGCACAATTGCCTTGCATCCGTCTACCCTGCATTAACTCTGCAATCACCCTGCAAGAGGTAGAGCGCCTAGCCGTAGCTTGCAGGCCCCAGTTCAAATCTGGGGCATCTGCAAATCTGGGGCGGATGAGGGGTAGCAGCCTCAGTGGGACAAGCCCTCTGAGCTCAGGTTCAACTCCTGACAACCCCGTCTAGGGCGCACATATCTCTCAGTGTGCGCCCGAGACTCAGCGGCAGTGCTAAACAAATAGCATGCTAACATATCGGTGCAAGGCACCACACATAGCACAGCATAGCATTTGGAAGCACGGCACGGCATAGCGCTTGCTTAGCAGTGACATAGCCAAGCATACCATAACATGGCATATCATAGCATTGAATCCAAACGCATAGCATTGCGCAGCATAGCACGGCATAGGATAGCTAGGAGGATAGGATGCGGCACACCCAGCCCCGAGCACAGCACATACCAGCACACGCAGCCCCGAGCGTAGCCTGCTTCGGCACACCCAACCCTGAGCACAGCGCATGCCAACACACGATGCCCCGAGCAGAGCACATACCAGCACACGCAACCCCGAGTGTAGCCTGCTTCGGCACACCCATTCCCGAGCACAGCACATGCTCCTTGCATCACGCATCCTTGCACGGCATCCCAACAACATGCACGCACTAGGTGTTGTTGCACTGTGTTCAGCAAAGCGCACGGGGAGGGCAGCAGATGCTCGGCCAACGGCTGCCTCAAATCAGCCAGAGGCACTACTGCATCGCGTTCATTAACCAGCCGTCATTTAGATTCAAAGCACTCTCACCTGCATAAGACACATCCATCACAAATGTGAATGCGTGATACTAGCTCAATGGCAGAGCACCAAGACTTAGCTTGGAGGTCCCAGTTCGAATCTGGGGTATTACTTTAATATTTTTCCACCTTGGGTACTGACCTTATGTCAATGTGAAGGCCTCTTTATCTTTTCGACTATGTTAAAATTTGCAGCACATGTCCATTTTTTCTAGACTAGAGGTGGAGTAGGTTGCTGCTTCTTCAGCAAAAAGTTGACTTCCCAGCTCGGTGCGCATCGGACAGCACAGCCAGCACACCAAATGAAAGTGCTTGCTTGACTTTTTGGGGAAGTTGAATGTGCGTGATACCCCCTTTTTGAAAAGACAGGACATTGAGGTACAATATGTAAAACTCGGTATGCGCATGCATGCTGGACTAGCTGGTATATTGGGTTTCTATTGACAGCGCCGCGGGTAGAGGAATGAGCACAAACCAACACTACTTTAACGCACTGCAACGTTCCGTTGCATGCACATTCGGCCGATGTGTACGACAGCATAAATGAGAACTGGCTCGGTGCGCGCAGATGCAAATCGTGTTTCCATCTGAATATGCCCACGGTTAAATAATGCTGCAGTTCGGATTTGCGCTGACGCACTGCAAACGTTCCGTTGCCTGCGCTTTCGGCTAATGCTCGGCGACAGAGCATATAAAGATCCTTGCGAACTGGCTCGGTGCGCGCAGGCTGGGCAAGATGCAGTCGAGTTTCCGTCCGACTACACCCACGGCTAAAGAATGCTGCTGTTCGAATTTGCGCTGACGCACCGCAAACGTTCCGTTGCCTGCGCTTTCGGCTAATGCTCGGCGACAGAGCATATAAAGATCCTTGCGAACTGGCTCGGTGCGCTCAGGCTGGGCAAGATGCAGTCGATTTTCCGTCCGAATACGCCCACGGCTAAAGAATGTTGCAGTTCGAATTTGCGCTGACGCACCGCAAACGTTCCGTTGCCTGCGCTTTCGGCTAATGCTCGGCGACAGAGTATATAAAGATCCTTGCGAACTGGCTCGGTGCGCGCAGGCTGGGCAAGATGCAGTCGAATTTCCGTCCGAATACGCCCACGGCTAAAGAATGTTGCAGTTCGAATTTGCGATGACGCACCGCAAACGTTCCGTTGCCTGCGCTTTTGGCTAATGCGCGGCGACAGAGTATATAAAGATCCTTGCGAACTGGCTCGGTGCGCGCAGGCTGGGCAAGATGCAGTCGAATTTCCGTCCGAATACGCCGATATTGAGAACTTGTTGCAGGCAAAACTTTCGATACCGTCCGGAGGCAAATTCACATTTGGTTCCTTGAGGAACAATCAACACTTCATTGAGCGCAGTCTATCGTGAATGTTGTTCGATTCGGCTTCTCGTTGGAGCTGCGACGCAGGTGGAACTGCTTAGTACGCATGCTTTGTATATATATGATGTTTGGAATTGGAAGAACAAATGTTTTGATCGACTACACCTGATATCCCCTAGTTCTTTTCGCTCATTGTTACAGTTCGTGCGTGATGTCTGTTCATGTGCGTTCATACGGATAGTGTCTGTTCAGGAGAATTGAGATACTTTTCCCTTGTCCGTCATGCATGAATAAAGATGCTCTTGGCATGACTTATCGTGACATTTTGCGACTGCTTCAGGAATGTCATACGAGAAATCGGATCTGTTCCGCTGACGTGGGAAAATCGCCGGAAAGAATTGCTGTTTTTCATTGGATCCTGAAATGACAGATTTGGCACAAGACCGGTCAATCCTCGAGTCTTACAAAAAGTGGTACAAAAAGGAGCCCTATAAATGAATCATAACGACAATTTTAAACGCCAGCGCCAGCGCCTACTGTAGCGACGCACCGAAGGTATGATACCGCAAAATGCCAGCTCAAAATTAACCCACGCCAGTACGAGTAGGAAGAAGGAACCAGTTCAAAGTGCTGGCACACACTAGTTAGTATGTGTTGGATCCGTGTTTTCAACCATCCGGCTCGAAATCGTTATACGGACAACAAACGCATTTACCACATCGTATCATAATTATCATACCATACCGCATCATATTACACACACACACATATATATATAATATTTCTCATCGAGGTTTTCTTCTTGAAAATTGATCTCACGGATTTGATAGATGTTCGAGCCGAAGAGGGGGTTGTATCCTTAGTCAACAAACACAAGCAGCGTTTCGACAAGACAGGCTCGTAGTTACTGGTACATTTTCATCCCTGTATCAACTTTATCACCCGCTGGCATTACGAGTACAGATAATTACACAGTTGCTTTTTTCATACTTGGACTCAACGCACAACCGTGGACGACCGGAGTTAGACGGTCATGAACCGAGTATTTGGTATCTTTGGCAAGGTGGGTGTCTGGAACTGCAGTATGTAGCTCTAAGAGCTTGATCTGTCGCGTGTATTTAGGAGCTTTACGATTATCTGAATGAAGTTCTGGAAAATAACGCAGAATAATAGTAGCAAAGCAAAGAGAGCAGACCTTGGGGAAGAAAATTCTTTGGTCTATGATGAAAAGGTATGCAGAGTTGTTTACCCTCTTGGTGCTTGTTCTTTACTGCCGGTGAAACCACCTCGAGTACACGAAGTTGCACAGTAACAGTCTTCGTTGCTTCGCAGCTCAAACGTTGGGTGGAGAAAGATGGAACTTCGCCTGCACAAGAGTCTCTAGAGCCACCGGCGCCGCCGAAAAGCTTCCCAGCTGCACCCGTTTCGGAAGGCTCTAGCGACTCTCATGCACTCATTCGTGGCTTTAGGTGAGCTCGAAGTCAATTCTCCTAAACTACCTGTATGCAAGGTATACTTCCTTTCATATGGTTTGTCTTAGTCTTCCCGCCGTGTAGTCCGCTGTGATGCTGCATTTCGAATATGATATACTTCAGTTTTCTTGACTAAACGTCTTACGTGTGGGGTCAGCATAACTGAAGTCAGTTGGTGCGGCTGCGCGCAGTGATGGAACTCTTGGACCCCCAGTACCTGGCCCGGCTCCACCCTCGCCTTGCACTGCCCCCGTTGCGTCCACGTACTCGGTAAGGCTTGAATACGTTCTGAACCTGTCTTGATAAGGGATGCCGTCAAGTGTGCTGCACTGCTTAAAGATCTGAGAAACATGAGTTGCCTTCCGATCGGTGATACATACCGTGCCCCAGAGGTCTCACTCCCGTCAGCCAGCTATTCTCCCTCGAAAAAACCTTTTCCCTCTTAGGCTAGGCAGTCTACAGGTTAAGTTATGATGTGGACTTTATTCTACACACAAGTGTTCCCGTTGTAGTTAGTGAACTATGCAATTTCTTGTGGAAGGTAACGTGCGGCATAGAGTAAAACCTTTGAAGGGCCCTTCTTTTCAGCACGTACAGTCACGCTGGTGACTGAACTAGGTTGGATCATCACGTCAGGCCAAGAGCCGCATCGGTAACGTAAGATCTCGCTATGTCGATACCTTTAGTCAACAAGGAATGGCTCCAACTCCAGGTGTGTTGCCGTTTAGTATCTTCCTTTCTGACGGATTGGATCCTATTTGGCCCCGTATAGTTGTGGAATTCTGTTCCCTCTGCGTTCTCTGTCTATGGGTTAGTGTAGTTATTTTGTACGTTTGCTTCGTTCCCGCACCGTATCGCCATAAAGTGACTGCCACAGTGTGACGGGAAGTTTGTGGTGTTTGTCCTATCAGCTGTTGATCTAGTGCAACCACCTGCACCACAACTTGCAGCATCAGCAGTCCCTCCAAAGTTTTTTATCCCACAACCGTTGCCCAAGGAAAAGGAGCCAGAAGAGCCTGACGCAGAGACTCTCGAGGGGGAAGAACCGAGTGCTATCGAAGCTTCCACCGAACCCTCTATCTCTGGGCAGGAGGCAAAGCACGTGACAGACACTTCAGATCCAGCTTCGTTTGAACCTGTGCCGAAACTCCCTGTGTCCTTCTCTGCACCGCCTTCCTTTCACACCATTTCCTCTGCGCCTATGCCGAGCTGGATGCCGACCAACGCGCAGACGTCCGCTGTTGAGAGTCGTTCCAAGGGAATAGCGTCTTCTTCTCCACGTGTGATAACCCCTGAACCAGTGCAAGAAGAGGCCGAAAACCTTTATCCACTTGCCAGTGAGCAACAAATCTCTCGTTCTGAAGCCCCCGCAAAGGAACTCCCCTCTATGCCTCTCGTTCCCGTCGTACCAGCCAGTAGTATCAACGAAGACTCTTCAGCAGCACCTTTAGTTGAGGACAGTGCTGAAATGCCTGAAGCTTTCTTTGAGAGTTATCAGGGGGAACCCACAACGAGGGATACGGACGATGATTTCTTTGCAGCCAGTGAACAACAGCGTATTTCTTATCCAGTCCACGCTGTGGAGAATTCGAAGGGTGAGCTAGCGAGTGCATCGCAGAGTAACGGTACCGTTGACCTGGGTTTCACTGCCACGAGCCCTGAGGCGCATCCCGTCTTGAGTTACGGCGACTTAACTCTCCCCGACTCTGAACCGGAAGCAAGCAGCGGTGCCCCGTATTCAATCGCAGACGATTTTGTGCAGCCAATGGGCTCTTCTTCTGTCAACTTCAGCGATGAGTCTTTGAAAGATATGCCTGCTCCCTGGGATGACTACACTGATGACAACAACTGCAGCACGGTTTTCGATGCTGTCAATTCCTCGCTGCCTTCCTCGGTGCTTCTGGACCAAAAGGAAGACGGCGGCAGTGAGTTGCCAGCGAACCAACTTTTGGCTGATTGCGTTCGCAATCCACTTCCAGTTATTCGTGCCACGCACGCAACTTTCAGCGAGTTGCAGCGACGTCCACTTCCCGCTGAAACCGAGCATCGTTTCAGCACACCCTGCGACACACCGAGCTTTGCAGCCGGCGTGATGGCCGCTTCCACAGCAGTGCAGGGTTTTTCTGCTGCAACTGTGCCGGGAAGTGCAGCTGACTTTGCTGGTACTGGACTGGAGCCTGCAGACGTCGCTTTCTTTGACCGTGAATCTCACTGCTTTTCACAACACTTAGGACAGACGACCCTGGACGAGGGTATTCCCCAGCCAAGCTTACCGGTTACATTCTGCGAGAGTCAACATATTCCAGAGGGGAACTCGGAGATGAAAAGCAGCTTAGAGCAGAATCTCTCTTCGGACAAGCTGGAAGATCTTCGCAGTGAGAGGGATGCCCTTGCGCTAAGAGTGAACTGCCTGGAAGAAGAGTTGCAGAGATGGCAGGCGAAAAGTGCAAGTTCGTCCACGGTTGATCTCACTAATATGGTTACGGAAGGCACTCGAGCGATGATCTCGCATACAGACACTGCTGAGGGGAAGGACGAAGTTGCTGCCGCGTATGCGGAAGGTGTTGAAGCTGGTAAGGCTCTTGTTGGTGACGAGCTTGCTGAACTGCAAGAGAACATGGACGACCTGTTGGTTTGCTTGGGTCAAGAAAACAACAAAGTACAACGGTACGCCCAGGGATTCTTGAGCTGTTCAATTAGCCAATACCCGTTGAAAGGACAATTGCGACGAAGATGCTTTCAATGTGGACCTTCTTCTCGTCGTCGGAACTGTAGTGAGATTCTCCTGCCTTTGAGCAGGCTGACTGAAGCCCTACAGGAGAACGGAGTTGACGTCGATGCCATTCTCCAAGGTGCGAGTTTTGTACTGCTTTGGCAACCTTTTCCTTCTGTCTTTGACAGCAGGCATTTCCTTGCCTTGGATATGTTCTGCATGATCACACTGCGTTGAAGGAGGTCTTTCCATCCACTACCAGATTTGTTGGAAGCAGAAGAGGCCGAGCTCGATGCTCTTGCCGGTGAGAGTCCTCTTCATTGTACCTCTCAAGCAAGGAGGTGTCTCTCCTGGACTTGGTTCTGCTTACTCCCCACGGAGTTCATGTTTCTCCTTTAACCTTTCGTGACCATACTGCTTGCTCTCAAGATATCTGGCTGAGGAGCTCCACTTTTCACCACAGGAGCAGAAGCTGTCGACGCATCGCCAGCCGAAGTTGCAGAGTCCCTGCCACTTGTTAACCCATCCCCGCTTACAGATGCTCCAGTGGCATCTGATCACCTTTCTTATGGTCAGTTGATCTGCAGAGTTATAACTTTCGTGTTCTGGATTGCATATTGGCACAATAAAGTGATTCTTTTTGCTGCTCCCTCTCAAGTTGTCTGGTGGCACTTTCGCTATCTAAGGTTAGGACCTTTCCTGTTTTTTATGCAGATAATATGCTCTCCCCAGAGAGCCCGAAAGCCGGTCAAAAACCCCGTGCCTCTCTTGGATATTGGGCTGCTCCCCATGCACTTTCGAAGGGTGAGCCCAACTCCACACATCTCAACTTTAAATTCCTCACAAAGAAGCCCCTATATTCTGCTTGCTGTGGAGAGATTTTGTGAGACAGCTCTCTGCACTTGGGGTTGACCGCCTCGTCCGACTTCTTCTTGCTGCTGATTGTGCATATTTTAATCGATTTCTTGGTTCCTGACGTGCCACACATGTGTTACTACTTGTTTTCGTTGGCTGTGATGCAAGTGATATTACCTGGTGCGGGCTTGCTGTTAGTTTTCTGCAAGGACGGCTTAGGATTTTTTCTTCTCAGCACTGTTTTTTTTTTTTTCGTCTCAGCAGGAGCAGAAAAGCTGGAGCAAATAAGGGCCGTGACAACGTAGTCACCACTCTGGTCTTAAATTGAGATCTGCTGATATTCAGCCAGAACTCGAGGAGTTTTCAACAGGACTACAGGAAACATAAAATTCTTTTGTCAGATAAGTAGGGAATCATTTGTATTTGTGCAAGTGAATATCGTGTGTGTTTTTTTCTGCTTAGAAAAGCTAGGGCGGCAATTCTAGTAAAGCTGTAGATGGTCTGCACAATGAGCAGGTTTGCACTATGTCATGTTTTTGCAGTGGCCATTGCATCCCACTAGATTGCATCACATGGCAGTGGATGCTTGATGTATGACTTCCACTTCGTGATGCAAATGTCTTTTTAAGTAAAATAATAATGCTATGCTAGGTAATGCGTCGTATGTGCCTTACAAAATTTGAGCGGGCTGACGTGTGTTATTTGAATGGAAATGTATGAATTAAGGGATGCTCTTTTATTGTACCCGGAGGCACACACGAAACGAGAGAGAGATCCGGATATCGAACCGTATCGAGAGAATCATAGCTGAGCGACTGTGTCATCGGGACATTGGGGAAGTAACTCAGTATGACCGGAATGCTAGATCGTTCGCGTTCGGTTAGGGAAGATCGCGGAGGCCGAACGTCTACTTATTCAGGTTAACTAGTACATATAGTACACTCTTGAATAAACAACATATTGATAACTTTTGTTATCAAGTTATCAACTTTTGTAAAAAATTCGCCATGACCCGTTCACACTTTGTAGTAAAGTCTAGATATTAGCTGAGGAGGAATGTTATTAGCCTTGAAATAAGCAAAGTAGGTCTAAACACAAGATGTTTACAAATTCATATCGTCCTACTGGGAAAGCAGAATTATAAGAAAATTACAGATTACATTAACCGCTGGAAAGTAGAGTTACGCAAGGCAAAATATCAATAATAGAGGGCTCTTTGCTTGCAAGCGAAGAGTAATAATTGTCGAATTCTACTATCCTATAACTAAGCAGTTCCTGAATTTGAGGTTTACCAGAATAGATAAAAGTTGTCCGTGACGGGCTAAAGAAGGACGCAGTGCAGACGCAGTGCAGGGGATGTTTTAAATTCCTCCACGCAGATCCAATATTGTACAACGGACGCTCTAGGTTAAGATCCTGGCGGCAATATCCTAAGTGGCTGGGCGCGCGACTGCCAAGATCCCGGAGTCGTGTGTCTTCCTCCCGCCGCACCTGGATGATGAACGATGTTTTGTCAGTCGGGGATCGAGAAACAACCAGCGCAAAGATTTCGGCCAGAGGAAAAGCGGAACCGAACCTACACTTGGTGAGGTAGCATGGCCAATGATGACCGGGGTTATTCCCGCCAGGGTAGGCCCCCTGACGCGATGCTACCTCTAAAAACGTGGCAAGGATCGTGTGTCATGGAATTTGGAAGGGCCGTCATTGTTACGTTTGTCGCGAGCGTAATAAGTAATCATCATGAAAGTGTCACTTGACGCTGTGTAAAATTATCCGTTAGCGCTACAGGTCTTGGACAGGTTTTATGTGTGACAAGAACGCATGTCCAAACCAGAAAAGCGCAGAAAATGCATGCACACACTATTTCAAAATATCAAAACAAGGAGAGGCAGTCAGTCTTGGAAGGTGTTGTGTCTGTGAAGTAACAAAAAGGAAACGTTTCAACAGAAATTTGCAAAGCACAGGCACTCAAACTATACTTCGATGAACATATCGCATGAGACTAGCTGTGCCCAGAGGCACAGCGTGAGCCGATATGTCTATGCGTCTGTGTGTGTCATCGGGAGTAATCTGGGATTGACACGATGACAGTGAAATTGGGCTTGAAATCACGATGAGAATGAGTACCAGATGTCCGGGGTATGACAGTATGACACTATGACACTATAGTAGTATGACAGTACTGTGGGGTGGTCATCGTGGCACTTAGTCAGACCCTCGGGGAATGGCCGGATTCGCATCGGGATCAGAAAGACAATGAAATCGAGTATCAGATGTCGGGGGTATGACAGTATGACAGTATGATAGTATGACAGTACAGTAGTATGACAGTATTGTATGACAGCCATCGTGTTAGTCCGTCGACGTGACATCTGAATCGAGAATGACGAATCGGAATTAGAAATGAGATCGGATCAGGAATCGAACGTTGGGCCGTGGTGTGACATCGGGTGCCGGGTGGTTGACCCTGTAGCCCGAGTGACGAGTGAATAAGTGGAGCACTTGAGAAGTGTTTAGCCTTCAGAACTCGGAACCGAACTATCGTTTGCACCTCAATCTGGCCCTGATCCAGTATATTATAAAAACCGAATTGTGTACCTTTGCACGTTTCAATAAAAAACATCATTCCGAGTATCTGTCGTAGTGCCCCTGGCACATTTGGTATCAATTGCTAGATATACAGGGCCGATATATATCTATTTGTCGTTATACCCCAATATAGGGTTTCGATATCAGAACGGTCGGATTGATAAGATAAAAAGAGATAAACATATACCTGACTTTAAGTTCAGGGATTAGGTTTCGGCCTACGAGTGACGGTCACCCAGACTACTCTAGGATGAGGCAGGTGATACGGCTATGTAAACAAGCGCCGTGAATATATTATCAGTATACAAAATAAACACTGCAAAGTTGAACAGCAATGCAAGTGTACGGATGAGCGGGTTTGTGAGTGCAGTCTCTGTAAGAAGATCTGCTGAAGCACAACGCTTCCTCACTTTTGTACCTTACGTCTCCCATCATCTTAGATGGTACCGCCATTGGGTTGTGAACCCGAGACGTAGGTTGAACGACCAGCATGGTAATAACGACTAGTTCGTTCATGCTGCGCATGCGAGTTCCGCGCATGCTGAAAGCCAAGATGGTTCTTGTTTGTATTCAAGATGTATCTTTGCTTTGCCATCTTCGAGTTCGACATACGAACTCTCGATGACAGGGATGCCTGATGATATGACATTATCATCTGGCGACATGTACAGTCATCGTCGACCGTACTGACGACTGTCATAAATATATGACGCGACTCGACATGTACAGTCATGATCGACCATACTGTCGACTGTCATAATAATATATGACGCGACCGACTGTCATAATGATATATGACGCGACCGACTGTCATAATATATGACATGACATGGTATGACATGTCTGACAGGTATGACACGTATGACATGTATGACACATATGTCATCGGTCATGACCCTGACAGATCTCCCCTCTTAAAAGAGTTGTGACCTCACAACGGGCATACCTTTGTATATGTCTATGATGTCTTTGTTGTTGTCGCTTCTTGCTGGTACCAGTCTTCTTACACCGATTTGAGGCGTCCCTCATGGTGTTTTTAGGTTATTGGGGGGAACCGAGTCCACTTTAGTCCCTCACCTTACAGTTCTTAGGATGTAGCCCACCTTTCTGGAAATCGTATCGTATTTCAGAGTGACGTTTCAAGGTTCAATGAAGAGCGTTTTCGTGATACAGATTGACGCTGGATTACTGATTGATCCACACGTTATCATGTATGTACTAGACGATTCAAAGCATCCGAAGTCTACGTTACGGATTATTTGCGCTAGCCGTCGTCGCTTTGCGCGAACGATGATCCCACGATTTAACAATTTATAATCGAACGATTCTCGGCCTGATATAGTGCACCCAACCCTTCCTCCCCTCCTTAAGCTACTTTGGAGGATCCTAGGTGGCGATGGGGAGCCCGATTTTTGGGGCTTGTTTTTAATGCAAACGGAGTGGCCCTGCTTAACGGAATTGGACTTATAATCCTCAACCGGTCTGCTCAACTCCTCAATGTTTTTGTCCAGTACGCACGCTTTGACGAACATCTATCGCGATGAGTGAGAATGGACTCGCCACGTACTAATGTGAAATTTATTTAGTTATGTTTGTCAAGCACAACTTAGGATCACAACTCCGTCTACCTCAGTCAATATCTCCGGTAGCTTCGGATGACTGGCCAAGAATCCGATGACAAACCACGGTTTTGGCAAAGGTAGCATTTAGCAGTTTTTATTTATCCACAGATATGATATCTCGCATGTGTGCGTATCTGTGCAAGGGTATGATTTTTAACAAGGCTCACTACACCTTTAGCAAGGAAGGATCAATTCCCGCTTCAATGCAACATAATGATAAACATTAAGAGCAAGGTTATATAGATGATCGACATGTATTAGTATATATTACAAGAAGTAAGGGCATACGGCTTAATATAATGTCTAGCCTTCATAGGCAGCTATAATGTCTGCTGCATTGGTCAGCTCTGTGGCTTTGACCCAGGTGTCATGCTCAGGACCGTAGCCTGCATATCGTACTAAATAGTATTTGACACCTCTAGTGAACTTATCCGAGAGTATATGTGATATCTCAAATAGTGGTTGCCCTTCTTCGGTGATCATCTGTGGCAGAGGCAAAGGTGCTTGGATCGAGTCGTTGTACAGCTCTAATCTGGAAACAGGCTGTACCGGATGAATACGGATATCAAGATCTCCGAAATCTAACTCGTATGCACGTCCATGGCTAAGCACTTTGAAAATGGTGAACGGCCCAATATATGGCTGCTTAAAGTGTCTGCCTGCCTCTGTCAAACCAGTCCATTGAATAAACTCGGTCCGTAAAAGAACTTTCTGCCCAACTGCAAACTGCTTAGGCATGTGAGTCTTATTGAATCTGGCTTGGCTAATTTCTGCTGCTCGGGAAATGTTATCTACCGCGTTGGCATGAACAGCCGAGTACTGGTCAAAATGATCTCGAATAGCTCTTTGTATTGGAACAGGAGCTTCTGGCGGAATAGTGATAACCAGGTCATGAGGCGAAAGTGGTTGCGCCATCGAGTCGAGATAAAATGGTGAATAACCAGTTGATGCAGAAACGGTATTGTTAATTGCAAACTCCACCAGAGGCAACTTGTCCTCCCACGAATTGGCTGAAGTACCATTGCAACAACACCTGAGGATGTAAAAATACTACTTAATCAGTTTATAAACCAGAGGATGGTGAAATCAAATCATGAATCAACAATTTGAAAATTACCTGAGGATGTCCTCAATGAAGGCATGGCTCCTCTCATTGGCAGCATTCGACTGTGGATGGTGTGACGATGTCATGGACAATCTCGTACCAGTAGATTTCCACAGTGTCTGCCAGAATGTAGAGGTGAATCTGGGGTCTCGATCTGAGATGATGTTCCTTGGAAGACCATGGAGCTTGAAGATATGCTGCATATAGATGGAAGCAGTATGCTGAGCTGTCCAGGTCATGCTGAAGGGAATGAGATGACAACGATGAGAGAATTGGCACATTACCACAAATATACTGTCGTGCCCATTAGTGGTGATAGGCAGATCAGTGATCCAATCAAGAGATACATCTAGCCATTTTGCTTAGGCACGGAATATCGTATATGTGCCTGACCATAAGGCTTGTGTCGCCTCGTTTTCTGGCGCTGACAAACGGGGCACTCCCGAATGTACTTGATGGCTGCCGTTGTCATTCCTGGCCAATAATACCGGCTACGCAGAAGATGAAGCATGCGATTTTTGCCTACATGACCAGAAATAGTGGCTGAGTGGCACTCATGAAGAAGAATGTGGCGAAGTTGTGTGATCTCACCGTCATCTGTGGGGACTTTAGCTGTTGGTGGAATGTACAGCTGTCTGCCATATATGGTCTTACGATAGATCAACCCCTGAATGAGCTCGAAGCTGTAGCTGCTGACTGACTGTGACGAAGTCGATGATGTCAGCTTAGCCAAAATAGTCTGTGCAAATGTGTCACGATCATACTCGGATATAATGATGTCGTGTAGCTGTTGAGCTGATGAAGAAGATATAAGAGCAATGAATGTAGGATCTGCAGATGGAATGACCTCGCTGATGTCCATATGATGAAGACAATCAGTAAGTTCAAAAAGTGCAGAAATACGCGTGAGTGCGTCTGCAACCTTATTCTTCTCGCCAGCAATGTGCTCTATACGGAAGTTGTATTCAGAGAGCTCATCCAACCACCGTGCCTGTTTGGGGCTCAGTGTGGATTTGGTCTGGAAATAAACCAGTGGCTGATGATCTGACGTACAATAGTCTCAGGAGCTCCCAACAAGATGTGGCGAAAGAATCGGAAGCCTTCCACAATGGCAAATAGCTCGATCTCAGGAATAGGCCAACGTCTCTGTGTATCGGATAGAGTGACGCTGTGATAACCACATGGCTTCATACCTTTTCCTTGATCCTGGAGTATTACTTGACCAACGCGTGTGCCTGATCCATCGACCTCCATAATAGATGGCAGTTTCTGATCTGGAAGCTGCAATACTGGAGCGTTACAGATGGCACTTTTGAGGTTATCAAATGCCTGCTGCTGCTCAGTTTCCCAGACAAACTCTGCATTATCTTTAAGGAGACGATTGAGAGGTTCGGCAACTTTGGAGAACTTTGGTATGAATCTCCTAAATTGACCAACCATACCCAAGAATGACCGAAGGGATGACTTGCCATCTTTAGCCATACGGCGTAGAGGCTGCTTTCCAACGGTGGGACCATAAGACACTGGAGGCTGAATTGCCATGACTGCTCTGGTTCTGTCTTCGATGATGGATAGGCCTGCTTCAGAGATGTGATGTCCGATAAAGTCTATAGATCTGACGAACAACTCCACCTTGGAAGGC
>LGRX02027670.1:0-26980 GCA_001247695.2 Cymbomonas tetramitiformis | reverse complement strand
GGCGCGGGTAAACTAGAGGGTGCGCATGCACATGACGTGCGTGAGCCGAACGCCCACCAACCCGACCTTATCTACAACTCCACACCCCCCTCCAACTGAACGGCCACACGACAAACGACTCCACCTCCCAGGACCTCACATCATCCGCCCCTCCCACGAGCTGCGTACACAGGCCGGGTGTAATCCCGTGCGTGCAGAGCTGGCGCGGGTAAACTAGAGGGTGCGCCTGCGCATGACGTGCGTGAGCCGAACGCCCACCAACCCGACCTTGTCTACCACTCTACACCCCCCTCCAACTGACGACGGCCACACGACAAACGACTCTCCCTCCCATGACATCACATCATCCGCCCCTCCCACGAGCTGCGTACACGCCGGGTGTGATCCCATAGGTGCACGTCAGGCGCGGGTAGTCCAGAGGGTGCGCTCGCATGACGTGCGTGAGCCGAACGCCCACCAACCCGACCTTGTCTACAACTCTACACCCTCCTCCAACTGACGACGGCCACACGACAAACGACTCTCCCTCCCATGACCTCACATCATCCGCCCCTCCCACGAGCTGCGTACACAGGCTGGGTGTGATCCCATAAGTGAAGAGCTGGCGCGGGTAAACTAGAGGGTGCGCCTGCGCATGACGTGCGTGAGCCGAACGCCCACCAACCCGACCTTGTCTACAACTCTACACCCCCTCCAACTGACGACGGCCACACGACAAACGACTCTCCCTCCCATGACCTCACATCATCCGCCCCTCCCACGAGCTGCGTACACAGGCTGGGTGTGATCCCATAAGTGCAATGCTGGCGCGGGTAAACTAGAGGGTGCGCCTGCGCATGACGTGCGTGAGCCGAACGCCCACCAACCCATACCTTGTCTACAACTCTACACCCCCCTCCAACCGACGACGGCCACACGACAAACGACTCTCCCTCCCATGACCTCACATCATCCGCCCCTCCCACGAGCTGCGTACACAGGCTGGGTGTGATCCCATGCGTACAGAGCTGGGGCGGGTAAACCAGAGGGTGCGCCTGCGCATGACGTGCGTGAGCCGAACGCCCACCAACCCGACCTTGTCTACAACTCTACACCCCCCTCCAACTGACGACGGCCACACGACAAACGACTCTCCCTCCCATGACCTCACATCATCCGCCCCTCCCACGAGCTGCGTACACAGGCTGGGTGTGATCCCATAAGTGCAGAGCTGGCGCGGGTAAACTAGAGGGTGCGCCTGCGCATGACGTGCGTGAGCCGAACGCCCACCAACCCGACCTTGTCTGATTCGACCATACACCATTGCACGACGAGCCAAGAGACATGCCCGTGGTAAACACGCGCACGCTTGGCTCAAGTCGACAACCCTGTTGAGGGGACACCATGGCACCATCGGCCTTACACCAAAGACGGAGTAAGTTGTAAACACTTTAGTGTCTACAACTTACCCACCACCCGACCCTACACCGGTGGCGGATCAAAGACACAATGAATAGCACGACGAGCCAAAAGACATGCCAGTGGTAAACACGCGCACGCTTGGCTACAAGTCGAGCTATTCATTGTGTCTTTGCCTGTCCTTGTTCGATGTCTTTGCTTTTCATACTCACATTTAAAGATCACGCTAAGAGGGTGCTCTATAGACTTGACAACCTACCTTAAACAAAAAATTCAAGATTCCTAACAGATCCATGCAATTGTCATTAGAAGGCGAAATGTTGTCACGGGGATCATGGCCACCATGAATGCTACTATGGCACGTGCCCCTTTAAGGACAACGATTCCTACAAATCAAGTGAGTCGCTAACCACTTGAATAATACGTGACTACCCATGTCAAAAGAACTTCGAAAGCAAAGGAGAAAGAAAGACGCATCGGACACACAAGTGCGATATGGAAGAGCGAGTATGGGGAACACGTCCGTATACAAATTTCGCAAACTGTTATTGTTTTTGCCTAAAGTTGTTACCTTCTCATTATGACTTTCATGAGAGGCTTCAAGAATGCTTGGCACTACACGAGAGATCCACGGTTTTGGCACTGCACAAGAGTTCAGGCATGGCTAGCACAACTTCGGGTGAGTAACACGCAAGTTCTCAAAGTTTGAAAGGAGAAGGCTCTCTCCATTCATGCACACATAAAAAATTGTTACTAGTTTTTCAAGGGATAACAACTCCATAAAAAGGCTGCAAAGCTTCCATTTCGAAAGAAGGTTCGTTCCTCGTCATTCCCATCCACAGGATGGATACCTTCTGCAAAAATAGATCGTCTACAAATCTACAAAGAGCCTGGTCAACAGGTTCGCATGCGTTGCTACATACCTCGAAATCGCGGCAACATTCACGAAGGGCACCTGGTGGCACCCCAAACAAAAGCTTTCAGCTTTCGCCTCCAAACAAAAGGGGTACGAGAAAGATAGCGCACCTTTAATGTGTGGCACCTCGGACTTGCACCGAGATCTCCAAACCAAGATGGTTTGGTGCTCTACCTTTGAGCTAATGCCACAAAATTCTGTTGGGTTTGAAGATTTTCTGTACCCAAGTAAGGTGGGGTTCCTAGGTGACAACACATCTTTTCAAAGAAAAACTCAAACGCAAATGTAAAACGTACCACATGTCCTAATTTTTCACGGGGAACTTCGTCGTGAAGTTAGAATTCACGTCCGGTCAACCGTCGTTCCGGAAAACGCACCTCTGCAAAAACTGTGACCAAAGGCATGACCTACCCAAGGGAATACGCAACTTTCGGAAAAAATGTCCGATGAACGCAAATGAAAACGCAATTCGGGGTAGTTCTTCGCAAGGAAAGCGCCTGTTGCGTCACAATTGCCGGCAGGTTTCTCGTTTTCCCGCCAGCAAAAGGTCTGCGAATCTTGGCAGAAAATAAAAGAAGGCTTTCGCCTCCAAACAAAAGGGGTACGAGAAAGATAGCGCACCTTTAATGTGTGGCACCTCGGACTTGCACCGAGATCTCCAAACCAAGGTTTGGTGCTCTACCTTTGAGCTAATGCCACAAAATTCTGTTGGGTTTGAAGATTTTCTGTACCCAAGTAAGGTGGGGTTCCTAGGTGACAACACATCTTTTCAAAGAAAAACTCAAACGCAAATGTAAAACGTACCACATGTCCTGATTTTTCACGGGGAACTTCGTCGTGAAGTTAGAATTCACGTCCGGTCAACCGTCGTTCCGGAAAACGCACCTCTGCAAAAACTGTGACCAAAGGCATGACCTACCCAAGGGAATACGCAACTTTCGGAAAAAATGTCCGATGAACGCAAATGAAAACGCAATTCGGGGTAGTTCTTCGCAAGGAAAGCGCCTGTTGCGTCACAATTGCCGGCAGGTTTCTCGTTTTCCCGCCAGCAAAAGGTCTGCGAATCTTGGCAGAAAATAAAAGAAGGCTTTCGCCTCCAAACAAAAGGGGTACGAGAAAGATAGCGCACCTTTAATGTGTGGCACCTCGGACTTGCACCGAGACCTCCAAACCAAGATGGTTTGGTGCTCTACCTTTGAGCTAGTGCCACAAAATTCTGTTGGGTTTGAAGATTTTCTGTACCCAAGTAAGGTAGGGTTCCTAGGTGACATCACACCTCCTTTGCCTCTTCGAAGAAAGACCGCTGTCTCCCGTTTTCTCCATTGCAGCTTGCTGCTTTTTTTTTTTTAACTCTCTTGCGAGAGTCAACCGCTCGTTTTCAAATCGTAAAGAACTTCAAGTCAAACACGACTTGGTGTGGCGCAGGCAACAGGCGGGATATCTCGCCTTGCATATCATCATCGTGCGCAATCGATCGCAAGCGCCATCGACTCGTCGTGATGACGGCCATGGCCATGCATGCGATTTCGCTATCTTATTATCTTAGTTTATATTCATGCACTCATCACCTGCTTGCCATGGAATTTCTATCATTTATACCGCGACTGTATGCCTTCCCCCATGTTCTCGCAATTTATACACGTCGATTAGCCTTTCTTTAAATTTATACAAGCGTTTAGGCTCTCGATCTCAGATTCTCGCCTGTCTCCGCGGCTTTTAGGGGCTTTTAGGGGGGTGTTTAGGACACCAAATCCCAATTACCCAGCTTTAGGAGGCATTTTGACACTTTAGGACCATTCTCGATTTTTTAGTAAAACTTAGTGAATTTTAGTTAGAATCCTTGTTCAAGTGTATGTTGATGATCTTTCATAGTCGGATGAGATTTTTTCGCGCGCGCAAGTTGCATCACGCGCGCGCGAAAATCTTGAAACTGATGTAGATATTCGAGATATCTGAATACTGATGTCCACTTATGCGAATCATCAACCATCGTCATCGGCGGCGTCATATCGATCTCGACGACTTCCAACTTCCAGCCTTAGATGACGCACGACTTCCACGCGTGTTCCACACCGAGGCTTTCTGTGATTTGCGCCGGCGCGCGAGTGTTGTCGACTATGCGTCGTATGTCCGCGACCAGGTAAAACTGGGACTCCTCGTCGCAAGATCTGCGTTGCGCAGTTTTTACGCATAACGTGGGATGATGCGCGCGCACGAGCCGTCTGTACTCTTCAATCTCCGGGTGTGCGGCGTTTATTGGTATTTCCTTGACGAGGCGCATCTCCAAGAGACGTCGATTGAAACCTACGTCTTCGAGCGGCATTCCTTTCTCCTCTTCCGTCAGATTGGCTCCGTCGGAGTACTTGGGCATGAGGGACCGAAAGCAGTCGCATCCTCGATCCTCGCTGCACTTCAGCTGCGGATCGACGATTCCGCTGTCACGGTCGACCTGTGCAAACGCCGCCATTCGTCGTCACACGATTCGCTTATAGTATTCTACGTGACAGCAGGCTGGTATGATGGCAAACCCTAAAACCCCGAAACCTCTTCGATTTGGGGTTTTAAGTCAATGTACTAGTATATCGACTTGAATAGTAGGGTTTTGAGTCAATATGATATCGATATCATATGATCGGGCGCTCACCTCCATCGAAGCGGAACGCGACAGAGCGCACGTCGAATCGTGCAACGGCAAGTCCACGTGTTGCGGCAACTGCGGAACGCACATCTCGCTTCGCGTGGCATCGTCGAAAACTCTCGCGGCGTCGCACACAAGCAAGCGCTGGCAACGCGTGTTTGCGTCAAAACAGTGCTGAACGAGTCGGTGAAGCATGAGTCCGTCGTCGTCGATGCGGGCCGTCTCGACGGTGTGGTTCTCGAGATGCACGTGGCGCTTGCTCACACACAGGGCGCGAAAAACTCGGCCATCCTCGACGCAGTCTCTTAAGCAGAACAGATTGGTGCTGACGAATTCCGTCAACAGCGATTTGGCGTAGTCCACCGTGAGCGTGTCCTTGCCGTAGCGTCGAATGTTTTCGGACAGCTCGTAGAAAGCGAGCATGTGACGGATGAAATGATCTTGCGCCACTATGTCGGACCTGCTCGGTCCTTTAGTCGGGGGGGGGCGTCTTGGGATGCAACGTGTTGGACAGTATGTAGTAATCGGTGTCCTCGACGAACGTGTCGCTCGCCGTCTCTATGGGGGTCGTTTCTCGCGCGGGGTGCCGCAGCTCTTCGATGGCGGAGCGTAGCAGCACGTATCGACCGTAGAAGAGCATCATTCGCATGGGCTCGTTGATCATGGATTTGGCGACCGCGCTGAAGGCGAACAGGGCGACCGAAGAGGAGCATACCGCGTTTTTATCGACCTCCAACAGCATGGACGAGTCGAACTCTCTCGCTTCTCGGAAAGGGCTGTCCGCGCTCGCGAACACTCTCCACACGGCGGCGTGCACGGTGAGCGTGTAGGCGAAGCTTTTGATGTCGTCCAGCCGGCGTGTCAGCTTGTCCGGCGTGACGAGCGGTATGCGACGCAGCGTTTCGCCGAAGGCGGACTGCCTGCCCAGCACCTCCGTCATATCCACGCCATGACACAGGCGCATCCGCACCGCGGCTTGGTACAGCGCGCCGAAGTAAAAGAGCCGCGCTCGGACGTTTCCCTCGCAGATGGCCTCGGCGTTGCCGTACACTCCCATCTCTTTGGTGGACGCGTTTCTCGCCGTCGCGACGCATTCGCGTTCGAATGCGATGTCGTGCTCGCTTACGGATATGTGGTAGCGGTTGCCGAACGCTCTGTAGCACGGTTTTTGATGCGGCGGCGCGGCGAGATTGGTCCTCACTCGGTTCATACGAGAAGGGAGCATGTCCAGTCCTCTGGATTGCAGATTGGGCTCCACCTCGTACAGGGATTGGTTCATGACGAATACGAGGAGCTCGCGCACTTTGGGCACAAGATTCTCGAGCTCGTACCGGTTCGTTTGCTCGTTTCGGAACGAGCGTTTCAGCGCGATCTCGTCGCCCGTCATCTCCGCTTTGATCTTGGCGTTGGCGTCGGTGTCCCTGCAGTGGCGTCCGATGCCCATCGATTGAAGAGGCGTTTCCGTGTATATCTTGACCTTGTACGTTTTCAGCTGCTCGGCGCTCGTCATGTGGCTGATGTACGAGGCGCCCGCGGTCTCGCGACTGAGCTGCTCCACCATGACGCTCGGGAGAGAAACTTTGGCGACGTTCGTCACCACAAAAGACTTGCCCACCGAGTGCAGACCGGACATCCACACGTGCGGCAGACGCTCGTACTCGTCGAAAGGCGTCGCGTAGATCGAGGTGTAGCACAGATGCAGCATGAATCCCATGTAATGCAGACACTCCACGCGCACCGCTTTGTCGAGGTAGGACCAAAAATCGGCGACGTACTGGAGCCCGCACGACAATCGAGAATGGCAGTACGGCAGACCGGAAACCTGCAACGTGTCGCGACGCCTTCCTCGCTGGTACCTCGCCTCGTCGAGAGCGTCCATAAAGGGCTTAAGACCTCCCGCGAGGGCGTCGGGCATGGGCATGATGGTGCGGAAGCAGGACGCCTTGGGACACATGACGCACATGAAGAAGTTTCGCAACAGCGATCTCAAGCGCCGATGATATACGGCGGTGCACTCGCGCCATTCGAGATGCTTGGTCTCGTTGTAGAAGTCCATCCAGTAGTCCTCCATTATGCCTCGCGCGACGCACATGCCGCTCTGCTTGCATAGCTGCCCCACCTCCCGTTGCCGCTTGACCACGCGACAGATGATGCCTTCCGGATCAAAAAATCCGTACGAAATATGCGATTCCGCGTTCGCGCGACCCGTCTCCGTCGCGAGGTCGTCCGACAGACGAGGTCGCGCGCCTCCTCGATCGGTCGCGCCGTGTCGCCTTTGCATACAAGACCGTACGCGCTCCCGAGCCCTCTTTCCCATGTGCGCCCTCGAAAAGAAAGCGAGATCGTCCTCGTCGTCGTGCTCGTCGGTAGCCTCGGCCATCGCGCGGACATGAAGTCCTTCGAGATCGTCGGTGAGATCGCCGGGAGAACCGTGAGAGTTTGTTGGGGTCTCCGTCGCGCGATCCCGGACCAACTGGGAAACCCTGGGAGAGCCTTCGTCGCTTCGCACGGTCGTCCATTCGTCCTCATCTTCGGCCTCCTCCTCCTCGACGTCGTCGCACTCCATCGACTCGTCGTCCACCATGCTCGGCGGATCGCTCTCCGGGTGTCGCTCCATCGTGTGCGCGGCACGAAATACGGGCGGCACGGTATGCTCCCAGCTGACGAGCGTGAAGTCGGATTCCCCTATCGTGATCACGAAAGGCGCGTTGAGGTCCCACGCGTGCCCTTCTCGCGCGCCGCCCGAGGATGGCTTGATCAGCAACCTCCAATCCACGTCCGGATAATGGCGTTCGTAAAAAGCCAATTTGTTCTCGCGAGAGTCGCGCGGCCCGAACAGATGGTCGAGTTTGAGGTGATCCTCCGTGTGCCGTTCGCACGAGTGCATCTTTCGATTGGCGGTGAGAAAAGGCACGACGATCCTGTGCATGTCTCCGGGCGTGACGGGGGCGTACGAAAGATCGATGCAGGTCTCGTCGTCCAGCGCGTTACCGGTGGCGTCGAAATCCTTTTGCATGAGGCTGTGGTGGTACGAAAGTAGCTTCTTCGCCGCGGACAGTCCGTTTTTGTGTGCGTTGGACACGTGCGCTTTGTATATGTTTCTAAACCGGGTCGCGTTCTCTTCGCAGATGATGTTAAAAACATCGTTGACGTAAGGTCGAAAAATATCCGCATCCTCGCCGGCGTCGGCGAAATCGTCTTCCGTGTCGGAGTCGTTACCCGTCGCGGAAGGAAACACAAAGAAGATGGCCATGTATCGAAACAGTTGGTACCCCTCCAGCCACTCCGCATCGCCCTGGCTAGCGATCCGCTCGTGGAGCTCTCGAGGGTCATCCGTCGCGGTTTCGGGAATAAAGCGCGTAACGATGGCGGGCAGATCCGACAGACTCATCTCGTCGTTCTTCGGATTATCCGCCGCGTCCGACCACGTGGCGATCATACGAAACAGCAAGTGCAGCATCTGCTTCGCGATGCCGGATACCTGCTCCTCTCTTTGGTTGAGTCGCTCTCGAAAGAGGCCGAGGATCTTGGCGGAGGAACCGCAATGTGTCGGACATAGCAGGTCCATGGGAAATACGAAAGGTCCCGCAACACGCGAGCCCGGAACGATTCCTCGCGACCGGCAATCGCCCGTGAGGTATGTAAGATTGTTCCAACTCATCGCGTAGCCTTCGAATACCCAGAAAACGAGTAAAGAGACGACGTGCGCACTTTTAAATCCACATTCGTACGGAGTCCATTTCGATCGATACGTACATCGATCGATTCGAACACGGGTCGACCAAGATCCGATTATCAAAGAGTATCGCGTCATCGCGCGTATATATACGGGCGCTCAACGATCACACTCAACACATCCTCCACTGCGATGTAGACCGTACGATCGTTTTTCAGGTCGATGTGACGGCTCGATCGAATATTGCACATTCGCGTTGACACCTTTTCGATAGTTTGGATCACCTCAGTTCTCGATGATCACACAACGACCGAGCAATAAAGCGCGGAACGCTGCGGCGAAGTGGGGCAACGAAAGGGACGCGTCGCGCCGCTGGCAAATTGCACGTCCTGACACGGCATCGGTGCCAGTCGCGCCCATCGACTTTACCGCAGGAGCTCCGGTAGATAGTTTCGACTTACCTCTTCGAGCTTATCTCAATCTCGCCGACGTCGACGAGTTTGTCGCCGAACTTCGGCGCTTTTTCATCGCGCGAGTATCGGAAAAACGAGTGTGCTCGCTGGCGCCTCGTCATCTTCGAATTCGCGACAGCTCCGTGCTCTACGAAAGGGATCCGACACCGCTCTACGTGGCTCGTTCGTGCAGCGTGTGGCGATATCGGCCTCGAGAAGCCGCCGATACCGCGTTTCGTTGCTGCGGTGTTGCCGATCTCGTGCTTAAGGTCCTTGTTTTTCGCACTTGCGGCTCCTGCGATATGGAGGTTATCGACGACGGCGCTCGTCGACGATTCTCGCAGCGAATTTTTACCGACCTCGGACAGGTCGAATCTCCGCGAGATGCGGTCGTCGCGCACGCCGCGCTCCAAGAGCGCGACGACGACGACTCCGAATGTCGACCTCTGTTTTTCGAAATGCGGGCCAAGAGCGATCTAAACAACACGCACCACACCTTCACTTGGGGAGCGCAGGTAATGTCGAAAGCTACCGTCACGGTCGCTCAATTTCTGAAAAGCGACGACGTTCACGGGATGCCGTCGGTTCTCGCGGAGATATCGATGCGGGCTCTCGGATGTTTGATTCGTCTCAAGAATCGAAACAACAGTTATCACGTAGATTTCAAATGGGAAAACTGTGGCATCTTCTACGACGCTGGCACGACGACCGTCAAACTTCTCGACACCGGAGGCATCGTCGCGACCCGATCGAGACGCGAACGCAAAAGCACTTACGAGTGTCGCATCCACGAGTTTATCGCGTCGCGCAGCGGGCGCGTGTCCGACGAAAAAAGGGTTCTTTGGTGTGTTGGGGTGGCGCTTTTGCAACTGTCCAACCTCGAACGATACGATATCATCTCTTCGGAATTCTCACGAAAAGGCGGTCTGATGCTTCAGATGCGAGTGACTGAAATGTGCATACGCAACGTCGTGCGTCCGTGGGAACGACCTCACAATCGCGCGTTCTATCGGCTCGCTCTCAGATGCATGCGTTACCACCCGGGCAAGTCGATACGTCTGACGAGTGTGCATCGCGAGCTGTTTTCTTTAGTTTCGTCGGACGCTCTTTCTGCTGGTTTGCACGGCGCGGCTCGGCGATTCGTGGAGATCGCGAGGCGACGCGACGACGGTGAGCCTCGTTCGGGCGTATCGGAATGAAATCCGCGTCTGTTATATGTATATAAACGTGTAAATAGTTTAGCGTTGAATATAATTTAATGATGTTTTATATATGCGTAAATGCTCTGTATATAAAAGATGTTTTTGCTTATGTCAGTGCATTTCTTTTAATATTTGTCGATAGCGTCAGCGTGACGCACGGTGATGCGCAAATCCGTGTGTTCAATTACTTGACTTATGGTGGCACATATCTTATCGGAATACGTTTCATCGATTCGCATGTGTATTTGCTAATCATACAACGATTCGGAAACCTTTTCTGTCGTGAATGTGCCGCCACGCAACACATAAGCCGCGAGCAACATCAAATAGACCTTAACGCTGTTCTCTATTAATTATTATATCCATCGCTGTATAAATCCGTGATGAAACTCGTTAAACTGGTAGTGAACATCGTTGACGTTGCTGAGGCTAATACCAGTCTTAGCTCCAAAAATGTGTTCGTACTCCTAGTCGTCGTAAAGACTCGTGCGCCTGTCGTGATTGTGCGGACACGCGTGCGTATCGATCGCCATTTGTAGCGACATAAAGATCATCCACGATAGGCGAGTCTTTGGATAGTCTCGCTAGCGACGCCAAAAAAAGGGAACGCGATGTCACGTTTTGAATAGCGCAATATAGCAGCGCGAAGCATCGTCTCTTTGTATTGTCTTCTGATATTGCGATGTTCCGGCTTGAATTTTTTATCGCATCCACGTCCCACCGTTCGATGTCGTGATGCGCAAATATCGATTTCGTTCTGCGCACGCCCGAATTCCATTGCATGTTCGACGTTGGCGTCCAAGAGCTCCATATGTACACTCGATCGAACACGAATCCGTTGCGAATGTAAATCTCGCTGAGGTTGCGAAACTCGTCCGCCGATTCTTTTGAGTCGCTCGCCCAGTGCGCCTCTGTGTGACCTTCGCACGATGAGACGTCCGATAGCTTTCGGTGGAGCACGTGACTCGCGTTCGGAAATGGACCGTATCGCATGCGGCACGAAACTTGCGGATGTTGCGCAAACGCTATCAGTGGCTCCAACGGCACGACCGTGACGTTGATGTTGTCGCGATCACCGCGAGCTTCTGCGAAAACGTGATGCGACAAAGCTTCGTCTCTCCAAGATGCGTTATGGATACGTGCGAGGCGTTTCGTTTCTAAGTGACTTAGATGTAGCCATCGGGTCACTAACGCGTGCTGACGTAGCATAAGCGCGCATTCGGGAATACCGGACGGAACGATCGGCGTTTTTGCGTTTGCGAGTGTTGGTGACTCGATGGCTACCATGCGCGCCCGTGCACGCCCGAATAGCGAATCCACCTCGACGATCGTCCACGCTTGTTCCATGCGCGACGCGTGATACATCCAGCTTCGCTTGCATAACGAATTGTTCGAGAGCGACGACGCACCGAGGACATTCACTCTTAGAGTTGTAGACTGCGTCTTGGCAGACTCGTCGACAAAATGCACCCGCACAAAAGTCGCTGAGAAAACGATTGCAAATCCATAACATATAGTTTGAAAACGAGAGGATCTCATGATCGTGGACACTGTCTTGCGGTATCTTGCGTCCTATATTCGACGCCAACTTTTGACAGAGTTTTGCAACCAATGTGAGAATGCTTATGCGATAGTAATAAAATCAAATTTGCAATTCGATGTTGTTGTTGTAAATCTTATGTTGGTTTCACTTCACGTATGCTTATGTTTCAAATTTCAACATGCTGCACCGGTTCTTTCCGCCGTTTTTTTATATGAAAGCTAAAAGATGTAGTTAACGTTATACTGCTTTGGGCTTGTCAAAATTTCTTACTTCTGTGACTACTTCAGCTCCAGCTTTGCACCTGACACTTTTCTTGTTTTGTATTACGTGCTCGTGGGAGTTTTTTAGAGTTACTTACGTGAGATTTTCTTGCTGGCCTGGTAGCTTACTATGTTTGGTTCTTGAGGTTGGAGTGGCATATTATGACGGCTTCTTATAGCCTGAAGACATGACAGTATGTGTGGTACTCTAGTTATTTCGTGGTGTATACTTATCTGCCGTACGGGTCACTGGTTGAGCTGTACGAAAAACAGTGTGAGTAGCCGCACCTTAAGGAACAGCATAGTCAACAATTATTCAGTTCTTGCAAAAACCTACTGACGAAGACCCATTGGCACGGGTCGAAAAGCTTCTAGGTAGCCAGCAAAGCTCCGGTATCTTCTGTTATTTATTTGTACAGAGTTATTATGGCATTTTCAGAGTATTACCGAAACATCTGTTCAGTGAAAACTTATTACCTGCTTGTTTTTCACCGAGCCGTCACAGCGGTCGTATCCTGTTTTCTATATTACCTACGTGCATATTCGACAGCACATACCGTATTACAGCAAAGTTTTATTTTAAAAACTCTTTCCGTATGATAGGTAAATGCCAAAACACCGAACTAGGTCACAAGTGATAACTCCGCAAAATAACTCAGGTTTCGGAACGATACACTGTGCAATAACAATGACAAGCTAGAAATAGTCAAACTGATGTAGATCCGTGACGAATGGATCGAAGCGATCGAGGGAGCGCAAGTACACTGATAATATCATTTACAACAATGATAAAGAGTTAAAAAAATACCCGAGCAACTACTGGCTTCCAAGAAGCTTTTCGGACCTTGCCAGGAAGGTTTTGAAAGTCAAAATATCAATCAAGCGGTCAATATGTCGCTCGATTGATCAACGTATTGCTCGTCGGTTTTGAAAGCAAAAATATCGGCGGATATGCGTATGATCATATCATTCTTGACGTCGTTCGTTTAAGATCCGGTCTGACAATTATTGTGAAAACGTGTTATTAAACAAGTGTGTATGGATCCAGCTCATCGCTTTGAAAATTTGTGACAGCGTCTCGCGCACGGTAATTATCTATAGCCTTCTTCGCTTCCTCAAGCAACTCATTGTCGTTCTTCTTATTGTAATCCACTGGTAAACATTGAGACAGAACCTTTGTGAAAGCGATCATGCGAAGCAGATACACATGTAACGAAAAAGAGGTCTCGCCTTCGATAGGCGACTCCTTATTTGCGAGCGATGTTACGTATCTGATAGACGAACGCCACGCCTCTACTGATTCGTCTTCCACAAAGATATCGACGATATCGGCGAGCTTGGTATCAGTAGTATTCAACCTTATCTCGGATCTCTTAAAGATTTTTCGCATTTCGTTAAGCGGTTTTAGGTTTTCGTCATTTAAGAAAGACAAGCAATCCTCGTCGTCAGTAAAAAAACAGTTCAGCGTATTAGCTACAGCTTTCATAACAGGGTTGTCGGTTTTTCTGATGTATTCTTTTATTTTGTTTTCCATTTCTATTTTATATTGAATTTTTGTATCGGTTTTCAAATCAGAAGTTTTCCCATTGTTCATAAGTCCGACGAGAACATCCTTGTTTTCTGGGTCTTGATTTATCATTTCTTGAATTATACTATCCACATTTTCCACATCGGGGTTGCCAACAAGCGCTTCCTCTCCAACTATGGGTATCGATCGTAAAGAATTTAGACCTAAGTTATCCTCGTCAGAACGTGAAGACGTCGCGCCGTTTGGAAGCGAATTCTGGTTATCAGCCGAGTCTAGAGGCGGACCCTCTAGAGGATCGGGGTTGCCGAGACGCGAAGCAGTAGGTGGTGGTAACTTCAAGTCCTCCGGACGCTGCGGTACTTTCTGTTTCGCTTCGAGGTTGGATCTCTTTCTTAACGTGTTTCCATTCTCGGAGGTACCAAAAAGCGACGTCTTTTGAGTATTGGGTTCCGCTTTTGGAAGGTTTGATACATTCGAGAAAATATTGTACCTGTCGGGGTTGCCAAAGGGCCGTTCCTCTTCGCGTTGTTGAGTATTGGGTATCGCTTTTTGAAGATTGTCGGGACGCGAATCAGCAAGTGATGGGAACTTCGAGTCCTTCGCCGAGCCCGCTACATGCGGAGCCGCTAGAGGATCGGGCTTGCCAATTGTTGGCATAACACTTGGATTTTCTTGTTTCTTTATATGCCTCTTAATAATTTCGGCAATATCGGACGTGCTCTTCTCACGCGGAAACGTCGTCGATAATAAATCGTGCATCTGTTTGACATCTTCCTTAATCTGATCGACAGATTTACCAGTGTCGGTTTTTATGGTATCTTTTATAGATTGATACTTCTCACGAGTTTCGGTTTCGACAAGTGCTTTAAAAAGAGTGTCTTTTTTGTCTATAGCTTCGAAGAATTTAATTTGGTGTTCGGCGGCTTTTCCTGGGGTTTTTTGTAAATCGGTAAAAAAGGTTTCTAAATGTTTTTTCATAGAGTTACTTAATTTATCTGTTTGATACTCTAAAAATTTATCAATAATGTTCGCTTGTTTTTCACGCTCCTCATTTAAACGTGATATTATTGTGCTAACATCCGTACGGAATTTTGTGAACTCTCCAGTTAATCTATGAGTCAATAAGTCGACATACTCATACACTTTCGATATAGAACTTTCTATTGCTGAATTATTAGCGACTACTTTAGCTGTCAGAAGTTCGATTTCCTTGTTGCTTGCATTCGGTATATTATAAGACTTTAATGCTTGATGTATTATACCGTTGACATCTTTATTAAAAGTCTCGACGTCCAAAATACGTTTTTCCGAAATACTTTTTACGATTTGCTCGTTGATAACGTTTTTAATGGTTTCTCTGGATTTGTGCGCATTCTCGTTACGGCTGTGAATTCTGATTTGTTCATTTATCTCGTTCCGTAATTCTTTCATATACTTTTGTTCCCATCTATCTGAGACGGCTTTCAAAATCAGATCGTTTATTTTTAGTTCGGAAAAATGTTCTTCGACGATTGCGGTCAAAGTATTATTTTTTTGTTGATCAAGCTCTAGCAGTTTATCTCCGATCAATTTTAGATACTTTTTTATGTTTGCGCATTGTGCGTCGCACGTTGTTGCTGCGACGGAATCGTCGGGTTCCGTGTCTTGATATTCGCTCACAATTTGGAGTATCGCGGCCGCATTTTCGGCATTGGCTAATTCGGTTGTGCTTTCTAGCAATTTATTTAATTGTTTTCGTTTGTTTCGTGACTGTGGGTTCACGATGGAGGACATCGTTCGCGAGACGGATGATACGTCGGAGAATGACTTCAAAAGAGAGGTTATACGGTATTTATACAATATCACAAACAAATACACCAAATACTACATGTCCGAGATTCTGCATCGATAAAAATCCGATGAGAGCCTATGAAAATATCGAACGCAATGTCAATTTAAAGTCGCCGCCGGATTTAAGCAACCGGTGAACCGAGTTGTTCTGGTGCATATGTCGTAAATGTCGTTCGGGCTCAAAGTGCACGCGACGACGTTCTGAAACTCCGGAACGCCCGAGCGCTGCAAAACCGTCACTATAAACTCCGCGCACGTGAATTTATTTCGCATTCGTTGGTCGACACGTCTGCCGTTTCGATGTCCTATGGCGCAGGGCGTGATGTAGTTTAAAAAGTAACCCGGAAAGTTGAAGTCGTTACCGACTTGCGATAACATAAATTCGTAAACTTCGGACTGTATCGATCTATCGACGGGAATGGCGATATACTTGTACCGCTTCATGTGTTCGGGTTCTATTCCACGAGCGTGCACGCGTCCGTACTCCCATACGATAGAGGATTGATCGGATTGTTTGTATCCTTCCATCATGTTGATGGAAAACATTCGCCAATCTCTGTTGCTTGCTTGTATCATAAGCTCCACGTGGCATATCAATCCGGCCGGATACTCTTCCGGAGCGCGCTTCTTCTTGTTGGTGAGATAAGTGCACCATCGATTGACGCTATGATCTTCGGCACTGACGATCTTGAACGCCAAAATTATATTACTTCCCACGCCGTTCTCTAAGCGAGTGACAAATTTGGGGGCGGCGTCCACTTCTGTCGGCTGTGATCCTAGAAGCCTTGCAGGATTGACTATCTTCTGATAGACAGCTGCTCTTTCGCGCGACATAAGCCGAACTCACGACCGAGCCTAGCGTTTCGTGCTTCGATGACACGCGATATCGCATGGGATATTATGTTCGTGGTATATGCGTATGAATCATGCAAGGCACGTGCATATTTATACGCGCAAACGTTTTATTGCGAGCAAACCCATGCCACAACGTCACAAACAGGCCATGTCGAAAGCGGTCACCGGTCGTACGGCACCGACGAACGAACCGCGACTCGGCAAGAACAGGTCGGGTTCAAGCCGAGCATGCGCCGATCGAAGCATGTGCGCGAGCGTCGCGGAGCGTGTTATCCGTTGCGGCTCCACGTGGAGTCGGTCATCCTCATCGGTCGCGACGATCTCGACGGCGTCATCGATCGCGACGGATGGGATTCGAAGTGCGCCGCATAAGTGTTCGATGCTGTATTGCGAAAACTTCGACGCTAACTCTCGCACGTCCACCATATTTTTAAAGGTCGATCTGTCGTTTTCGAGAATCGACAAAAGCGCTTTCACGCATCGCTCTTTGCGCCATACCACCTTCTTTCTGTCGCGCGCGAATAGATTTATCACGTCTCTGCGGATTTGGTCGTTTGTGCGCAACGCGGCATTCGTGATCACGCTGAACAGCTGGCCGTCGTGCAGAACGACAAAGTCGTGCTGACCGGTGTCGTCCGACCGGTAGACGTCACCGTTTTCGCCGATAATCTCCTGCGCGATGTGCCACATAGCCGCCGCGAAGCCGTCGCAGCAATCGAAAGCGCCAGCTGTTGACGACGACGAACGATTCGTGATACGTCTTTTCACGCAAACCCACACGGCGAGGGGCGATCCGGTCACGCCGAACGGTCGCCAAGCATCCGGAAGTCGATTCAGCAAGACGATAACTTTCGACACATTATTGTGCATGTCGGCTTTGCGAAAACCGCGGACCGATTTCGCATCGTTCTGTGTTTCGATCGTCACGTATAAATACAAAATCGATGACGAATCTGATATGACGAGGCTCCTGCACTTTCACCCGCAAGTTGTTGCGTCATGCTAGCAACCGACCGGACGAATAATTGGAAGTCGTAGTTAAGTCAAGACGTTACAGGTGTAAGAGGTCAAGACTCCGCTAGCGTATCTTCATTTACGATTGACAACACCCGCGTCGCAAACTCAAACACGCTCGCGAATGATAGAGCATGACGGAGTGCCGTTTGCTTACTCTGGACCTTCCGGGGCCTGAAACGCATGACGAGATAGCGTTGAAAGCGCTGGTCGCGGCTTTTATCGCGTACCTCACTTTGCGAAGTCTCGCGAGAGTGCCTCGAGAGCTCGTGGTGGACGCCACTCGCGCGGCGTGCAGTCCTGTGTATTTTGCGAATCATCCATCGCACGATGACGATCATCGAAGCTACGCGTTATCGGCGTTGCTCGCGCACGTGCCGCACGCATCTCTGTGCTTCGCGTACGCACGGGACGCGCTGTATGAATGTCCGAATCGTCGACTGAGACACGGTCTGCTCGTCGGCGTGTCCAAGTTATTTTTTGGGGAAGTCTCGTCACCTATTCGCGCGTGTACGTCGCGGACGCGGAAATCTTTTTAGACATGGTGATCACGGTGGTTGAATTCGGTCACGTCGTGCAGTCGAAGCGAGCAATACTTGGCGACGCGACGGAAACGGACCTATGCAGTCGAACGGACTTTGATCGTTCAGACGTGTACTGCGCGGTGTTGTGGGCGTTGGCTTTCGGCCGGTTCGTGTTTTTGAAACGGCAACGCCGAGCGGAAGAAGTGACATACGATCCGTCGGCCACTATCGGCTCGGTAGACGCTTCGTCGGAGCGCTCGGACGATCGGTTGAGTTTCATTCTGTTTCTTGTGTACCTGTACCAATTAGTTCGAATTCTTGCGGGCGCGCGTTTCTCTCACTGCGCGCTCGGAGGTTGGGGCGAATTGGACTCAAATACCGCCGCCGTCCTCACCGATGCGCTCTATTTCGGATGCGCGCACTTTCTAGCGGATACGTGCGTGCGCTTCACCAACGACATCTATTATTGATCGATTTACTGACGATTGAATATATACGTATTATTGAGCATCGGTATTATATACGTATTATCAACATCGTTCATGTTGATGACGACGGCCACAGATAAGTAAGTCGCGCGCAGACGTTCTGCCGTATATATATGCGCGCGGTTGTCAACCGATGCCATCAGCGGTAACATTGATGTTAACATCCTTAAGCTTTGGGCCAGCCGTACCGGTAAGCGTGATACTCTACGACGCGATACAGAATGCGTGCGGTCGCGCCGCGGCTCTCCTTCGTCGAAGAGTCGAACGCTTTGGTGGATCTGACCGGCCTTGAAGATTCGGCAAAACAAAGCGTCGGTGTGGGCGATGAACTGACGCTCGATGAACGACGCGCAACCCAAAACATAATATCCTTGGTGCGAAGGCTGCGTCGCAAAGATCGCGACGCACCGCTCGTTCGTTACGCGCTCGCTGAGGGACGAGGCGACGGATACGTGCTCACGATGCACGATTTTTTTCGATTGTTGTCGCGAAAGTGGTTGGACGATACGCTCATAGACGCTTATCTGACGCTTCTTCGAGGAAGAGGAGGCGCGGTGTGCTTTCTGTACACGTACGTGTGGAGTCTACTCGGTATACTCGCGCGCGCGAAAAAATCCAATATTCTCGAAAATCTTAGGCGAATTTTCCTCGACCACCTCAAAATCCTGAGACCACCACAAAGATTTCGGCAAATTTCGGGTGGTCGACCCCCGAAATTTCTAAAAGTTTTGAAATTTTCGCGCGCGCGTGACGCAACTCGCGCGCGCGAAAAAATCCAATATTCTCGAAAATCTTAGGCGAATTTTTCTCGACCGCCTCAAAATCCTGAGACCATCACAAAGGTTTCATACAAATTACAGACGCATTACAAATCTCTTTGAACAATAAGGGATAAGCTCGAACGATCGGAATTTGTATGGCTTACAGGGTTGACTTTCACCTCGAAATCGAGTTGGGAGGTTGGTGAGCGTACAAAACGTATTTCCGACAGGTGTCGATACGCATCCATAAACGGTCGCGCGGATCGCTATTCTCTCCGTGAACCGCTATACAATATTTTTTAATGTCCCGATTGTAATCGCGACTCGGCACACCCGCGTAACCGTCAAAAGCGGATCCTACATCGATGAAAGAATCTCTTGGTAGTAAGTAACATAACTCGGCGATTATTATCTTGCTCGCCCAGCCGGCGGCTAGCACAAAGAGTGTGGTCGTGTTCGATTGCGAGCTGATCAAAACGCTTTTCTTGATCAGAAAGTTTATGCGCGCAACGCTGGAACTCTCCGTTCCGGTGGTCTCGATGTGAGCAGCGTACTTCAGAACGGGCACGCGCTTGAGATGCGCGGGTCCGATCAGCACCACGCGACGTCGTCTAGCCTCCGCGACCCATCCGATCACGCCAGCTTCACGCCAAAAAGTGCGATCAACCTCTACGGGATCGCCCATGGGAAGATAGAAAGAGTCCATAAAAATGTAATCGGAGTTGTTGGACGATATTAAATCGTCCCATAAGTTTCGTAAGCGTCGATTGCACAACCACCACACCCCAACGTTGATCATGGTCCAATTCGAGTTGCGGTTTTCAGTTCCGGTGAGCGATACGAAACTACGACGCAATCTTTGATCGATTTCAATTTTGGAATTGCGCGCCGAATGAAGTAGCTCCCCGTCGCCCCAGCGTACCCACGAGAAAGGAACTTCCGTTCGAATCGCCCACATGACGGCTCGGATCACTCGCGTTTGCCGAGTCACCCATTTCCCATGAATACCGTTTGTACAATAGATGGTAGAGTTACGCGACTCTCGCCAAGTCGCGCGCAGCATGTGCTGAGGTGAGAATGATACGCCGTTTGCTTCGTACACGTTTCCTTTTGTTTCGGGAATTGAGAACATGAATATGCATACGAGTACGTAAAATCCGCAAATCAATGAAATATAAAACAGGACGATCGTAGAGATTCCGGTCGACATGTGAACGCAGAATAAAAACAGTTCGGATTGTAGTGAATGTATTGGTAAATACTTCCATATGTATTATGAGTTTAAACCCGGTAAAATTCCGTATTTATATGAAACGCGCGCAGCACGATGATTGACAGCGGAACGATATTGAAAAACGCGAGTTGTTATTATGTCGAGAATGAAGAAGTTTATAGAAGCATTGTAGCGATTCGTTATTTCGATGTTTTGCTCGATATGGAGACGGTGGGCAGCTCGCGAATTTGCTTGGATATCGATTAATATAAACACGTCAAAAAAACAACAGAACACTATAGCGAACGTGTTATACAGAATTCCTCACAGTATTCGTGTACCGCATATGATAAACAAAAATCGTTCGATTGAATGCTACGAATATCAACATCACAACCGCGTGCGCCGTATCGAGTGAAGCTGGGCACGCTCGAAAACGACGCCGCTCGCGTAGAAAATCAGATGTAAATACGATTGAAACAATGTATTTTTTAAAGTTTATTATACCGTAAATGCTATGTTTTATTCATGTCATATTTTAACAGCGATTACCAAACATACAATGTATGAAAATATATGGGTCGTCTTGGCCTTTCGACCGTTCACGTCGCTGCCTGCTGAGAAGTGCGCTTGAAATGGCTTTCTTGCAACATGTTGTGCGTTTTCATAAGTTCGGACATCTATCGTATAACTCTGTGATCCGGCTCCGTCACGAGGCGCACATCGGCGGGTGCGATATTCAGCGAGGTAGCTTTGCCGCGTTTTTTTCGAGAAGCATCCGAACACATATCGATGAGATCGCATTCGGTGTCGGCGATGTACGTTTTAGCTCCGCAAAAGTCTCCGTCGTCGGACGATACCAAGCGCTTGCGCCACGCGTGCTCTCGCAACGCCTCGATTTGAAACATGAGGTTCGATCGCATTTCGTTGCTCTGCACTTTATCGTCGTTCGAGTGATGCATGATATGTTCCCATATGGATCGGCGCGACCACTCCCCGTAATCCCAATGCTTACGAATTTCGGTATTGTAAAATTTGTGCACCATCTTTACGAGCTCTCGGTTGGACGTGCCACGGCTGTAATGCGTATTGATAAGCTCCATCATTTCTTGGTACACCGCACGCTGCTCGTTTTCGTCCAAATCTGCGAGGTCCTCTTTTTCAATATTTTTTTTGTCGTACTTTTGCGCATATATGCACGCGATACATCTCTCCGGACGACTACTACGGTCGCATCGAGGCCCGTTAAAAGGCGCTGTGTCGCCAGGAGCTCGAACGTTCGTTCGGTCCTCGTCTTGCAACACCTCTCGGTCGTTAAAACGGCGGCTGGGTTCGCTGCATTCGCTTCGCGACTTGAAGGAGTTCGCGTCGCGTTTGCGTTTTTGTTTGCGCGATATTTCCTCCTCGTCGTTCGATAAACGTTCGGACGCGCTCGTTAAAAAAGAGGTGTTCGAGCGAGCTGACTTGTGCGACGAGGACGAGCGACCGTTTTCGTGGTGTTCGTTCTCATCGCGAGCAAAGCTCAAAGCTCTCGAGCCGCCTCTCGATACCGATCGTATTTCGATGTTCATCGAAATTGTGTGGACCGGCGCGCGCGCGTGCGTATATATACATAAATTGAATTCGTTTCGAGTTACCGATATAATCTGCTCTCGCAGCGCAGCGTTCACTGTGAGGTCCGAGCTCCGCTCCGCGCGACTTTTGATAGGTTTCGCGAGTTTCTCGGTGGTAAACTCCGTGTCCCCTTTGCGAATATCTTTCTGCTTCGCGACGCGATCTTCGGCGAAAGTTTTTTCAACCACCTCGGTCATCTTTTGTATCACCGGATCACTTGACGGTTCGACGCCGACCTTTAGGTTCGAACGATACTCGTTCACCGGCGAATTAGGACGAACCGGTGACTTCTTGGAGAGAGTGGCGAGCGTAGTCGTCTGCTCGACTTTTTTCGTCGCGTCGCGCTCTTGTTTCGTGATAATGGTCACCGCGTACTGAGCGGAATCGTCGATGTCGAAAATGTCGGGAACGTGCGTTCGGCGATCGCCCGTGTCGGCCACAAACTTTCGCACGTCTTGTGCGGCACGTGCCTCATAAAGATTCTCTGTCGACTTCACTCACAGAAAAATAAGGCCTCAATTCCCACTCAATTGAGTGTGAACTGAGGGCAAACTGAGGGTAAACTGAGTGCGAATTGAGGGTGATCTGAGTGCGAACTGAGGGTGACTGGAAAAGGAATCGAAAGTGCGAACCGAGGGTGATCTGAGTGCGATCTCGAGGGTGATCTCGAGTGCGATCCGAGGGGTGATCCGAAAAAGAACCGAGGGTGATCTCGAAAGGGAACCGATGGTGATCTGAGTGCGAACTGAGGGTGATCTGAGTGCGAACTGAGCGACTCAGTTCATACTCAGATCACCCTCAGTTCGCACTCACATTTATTACACTGCATGAATTCGCGTATTCCCAATTCGCGAATTCCTACAGAATGAATACATGTTTGTATATATGTATATATATATCACAGATTTGCCGAAATAAATACTACTAACCGTTGAGAAACCACTACTACTATCCGTTTGAGTGAACAATTTATTTAGTTGGTATGATTGTTCGGATAAATCTTTGACCGCTCAACGTTTTATCAACTGATATTATAGGACGTTGAAATTCAACAAAAAGTCATGTAAATAGATTATTGGGGGTTTGGACCTCAAGCCTAAAACCCCCCCAAACGATTTACAGGGTAACATTTTTGAAATTCAACGTCCTATTAACGTTGTGCCCACGCAAGAACCACCAAAGCTGATAATTCATACTGCATTCTTTCCTAGCCGTGTTATTCTTGCACAGCAAACCAAATGAAGTTTCAGATGCAGTGATACATAATAACTATACAGCATGCATGCGAGCATGCAATGGATAACTATAACTATGCAGCCACCTAGGCACAAGGAATCGCACAACGCAAGGGAACACAATTCAGGCACACGTTGACAATACACATTTGACATTTCTAATATTACACCTTTTAAAATATTACTCGAAATGGTTTTGTGTTTTCTAACCTAGTGCTATACTTTTGTATATGGCCAACCCTAGTTGGCAGTATCACATTCATCAACCTGACAGCAACACTATCTATACGCATGCGACCTCAGCGATATGAGAACATCTCCGGAGTTGCTCGTTCCAGCGACATCTGCAGTTGCGCAACCCCGACCTAGTTAGCACAAAATGATATACATCACAGAAACGGACCTTATCATGGAAGGCAGCAACAACGCACACACATATAACAATATGAACAAACTCACCTGCGTGTATGGAAGCAGTGATGCTCTTGGTCGGTCCCACATGCGCGCTGCAGCCGAAATACATACTGCGTTGTTAGTATAAAAGGCATAAGGAATTATGCAACAGTAACACAGGAAACTCAAAAACTCAGCGGGGTGAGTTGGCTTCGAACCAACAACTCACAGCCCGTTGGGCTGGAGAGATGCGCACTATCACCCCCTTCTAGGCATGCAATAAACAACATGTGGACGCATGCATGCGAGCAAGCGCAACAAAACAGACACTCATACACACTACGAAAACCCTCACCGACAATAAAATGCGAACTACTCGTGCAAAATATAATCACAACATGAACAGCAACGAAAGAAACAAGCAGACCAGTGCAGCATACTGCTTTGGGCTGGTCAGCGGTTGTCTTTGTGATGGCGGCTCGGAGTGGCTTCTATCTTCTATCTACACGTGAAGAGCTACAGCACCATGACACTACATCTACAGGCCGCGGGCGACGAATTCTGGAATTCTGGATCGATCTTCGTGCCAGTAGCCTGTGCCAAGCTGCCGACCCATTTTTATTCGATCGGTATATTTGTTTTCATCTGACGGCTGACACTCCAGTGATAGACGATATCTAAATATCGAATCGAAATATCATTCGACCATCACCAACCGCGGCCTGTAGCGAGTAGCCGTTCACCTGTAGATAGACACAAGATAGAAGTGAAGATAACATCTTCCAGACCATGAGAGTCTGTCACAAAAGTTATCTATCCCAGGCCGCCAACCGCAGCAGAGCAGTGTGAAGCACTGGCCTGCTTGTAGTGCTTTTTGTAGCCTTTCATTTTTGTCATTATCTGTTGCACGGGTAGCTCGTTTGCGAGGGTTGAGTGTTATTTGCGAGGGTATTATTTGCTGTGCTGGCTCGCATGCGTGCGTCTGCATGTTGCTTATTCTTTGTATATCTAGTGGAAAGGGGTGATATGTGTTGCATCTCGCCAGACCACCGGTCTAGGAGTTGTTGGTTCAAAGCCAACTCACCCCGCTGAGATTTTGAGTTTCTTGTTGTATATGATGTGATGTGTATTTATTTTGTGCTAACAACGCCGTATGTATTTCGGCTGCAGCGCGCATGTGGGAACGACCAAGATCATCACTGCTTCCATACACGCAGGTGAGTTTGTTAATATTGGTATATGTGTGCGCGTTGTCCCTGTCCTCCATTCTATCGCATAATCCGTTTCTGTTCTGCATATCATTTTGTGCTAACTAGGTCGGGGTTGCGCAACTGCAGATGTCGCTGGAACGAGCAACTGCGTTGATGCCGCTGGAGATGTTCTCATGTCGCTGAGGTCGCATGCGTATAGATAGTGTTGCTGTCAGGTTGATGAATGTGATACTGCCAACTAGATTTGACCATATACAAAAGTATAGCACCAGGATAGAAAACACAAAACCATTTCGAGTAATATTTTAAAAGGTGTAATATTAGAAATATATATTGTCAACGTGTGCCTGAATTGTGTTCCCTTGCGTTGTGCGATTCCTTGTGCCTAGGTGTCTGTCTTCTACCCATCCATTGCATGCTCGCATGCATGCTGCATAGTTATTATGTATCACTGCATCTGAAACTTCATTTGGTTTGCTGTGCAAGAATAACACGGCTAGGAAATAATGCAGTATGAATTATCAGCTTTTGTGGTCGGTTCTTGCGTGGGCGCAACGTTAATATCAGTTGATAAAACGTTGACTGGTCAAAGATTTATCCGAACATACCAACTAAATAAATTGTTCACTCAAACGGATAGTAGTAGTGGTTTCTCAACGCTTAGTAGTATTTATTTCGGCAAATCTGTGATATATATACATATATACAAACATGTATTCATTCTGTAGGAATTCGCGAATGTGGGAATTCGCGAATTGGGAATACGCGAATTCATGCAGTGTAATAAGCTGAGTATGAACTGAGTATGAACTGAGTATGAACTGAGTATGAACTGAGTCGCTCAGTTCGCACTCAGATCACCCTCAGTTCGCACTCAGATCACCCTCAGTTCGCACTCAGTTCGCACTCAGATCACCCTCAGATCGCACTCAGATCACCCTCAATTCGCACTCAGTTTACCCTCAGTTTGCCCTCAGTTCACACTCAATTGAGTGGGAATTGAGGCCTTATTTTTCTGTGAGTGTGTGTGTCGGGGAGGGGCACCGAAAAGGGAAAGTGGGTTTGGCAAGCCTCCCGGACCGCCCACCCATACTACCGCAAGCACACGGACGCCATTCAGGCGTTGGTCATTGAGACCGACGCCCGAACCAAGTACCCAACGCACGAGGAAAAAAAGGCAGCGTTGCTCAGCATCGACGGGTTGGTGCTGCACGAGCTGCCCGCCAAGGCCTTGGACGCCTTGGACGGTGAGGCGAAGGATGAGATGGGTACGTTAATTTGCTTAATTAATTTCTGTTTCACCTGTTTTGTTGTCTCACCAAGAAGACGTCACCAGGACACCTCAGAGACGTTTTGAGTGTATTCTGCACGTCTTCCTTAGTTAATAGGGCTTAGCTAATAGGCAAGTATGACTGACTGTCTTCTGAGTGTCTTCTGAGTGTCTTCTGAGTGTCTTCTTGTATAACATACTAACATATGCCTGTTTCAGTGGCGGCATGCTTGCAGCTCGAGTTGGAGTCAAAGACGCAGATCGAGGAGCTGGAAAAAAAGGCGGGCAGCTCTAAGGTTAGGAAGGTGGCGGAGGCGGTGGCGGAGGACAACAAGGCGAAGGGGAAGGCGGCATCGGTGGACCCGAAGGGGAAGGCGGTGGCGGAGGACCCGAAGGGGAAGAAGAAGGCGGTGGCGGAGGATGCTGAAGAGGGGTTTGAGGTGGGTAGCCACGTGGTATTGTACTGCGTGGTGGAGTCTCTGGTGAACGATCCGGAGATACTCCCCACGGGGTTCTACCACGAGAAGGGGAAGTCCGCGATATGGACCGCGGACATGCCCCTTCTCATCACGGGGGTGATAACGCACCCACCCAATTCAAAGGATGTGGCCGCCCATGGCTTGAAGTCGGGTACAGCGAAAAAGAAGTCGGTCACCGCCCTTCACTTGAATGGCGAGTATGTTGGCATCAAGGTATGGTTCTGCAAGCACAACCCTTAGAATACACGATATCCAGAAGATATCACATATGTCTTCTGGGTATCTTCCGCACGTCTTCTGGATATGTATTTAGTTTCTTTAATTACGTAAGTGACATTTGCAGCTGATCGTAAACTTTTGTGTGACTGCACCCAGGTGCTCTCTTTGGCCGTAGACAAGGACGACGTTGGCTTTGACAACGCCCCGTTGCTCTTGTCCGCCTGGCAAAATGGCATGGAAATGGCCTTTGTCGGGTTGGAG